>JADRCH010000064.1:1538836-1632182 GCA_019843965.1 Rhynchomys soricoides | reverse complement strand
AAGTACATATACTATTTACGTTTTTACACACAGGTATAAACACACATGTATATTCATTTGCCAAATAAACTTTATCAGATTTTAACTTTGTAAACTTTTTATCTCTATATATATTTTTTACAGCACACAAAATCACATAATTCTTCTGAGCTTCATGTATCAAAAAATCTGATAACAATTTGCTTTCATCAAACACATCTTAGGTTTCAACATATACAAGAAAAGAACTCTCCTATATAATGCAGAAAGCACCTCATATTGATTTATAAATGAATATATGTTGCTGTGTACTTGGGTTTTCTCACCTTTAATTGAAATTCATGTTACTCAGACTGCTCTTTGTACAGTCTCCTAACCTTTGGGGTTCCTCTGCAAGTCCTATCTAGACTGGGTGGTACTCTTTTTCTTGGTTGCAGTTTGCTGAATAGAACAGTAGCTTGGTTGCATTTTACTACAGAGAGATAAAGTCTCAAATTCCATTTTCTTCTTCCGCATTTACTACAAAACCAGAGTGAGCCACTCTTTGCGAGACATAATCTACAATGACCTCTAGATCTGCCCTCAGCATTTATAAGTCTCCTACTCCAGGAATACACATTTAGACAACTGTCTTTCAAACCTGCAGAAGAATGGATCTTATGAAATATATTCAGTTACTCTGAATGGATCACATGAAATATATTCACATTTTCATAGCAAAATTTTCTCAGTGAGCTAAGATTTTTCTCTACATAAATGTTTTGGTCTATAATTCATGTATATACATAATTAATATTTTTATTACTCTATATGTCAAAAAGGATCTCTGGGTGTTATTTTGTTAATCCATTTTTTTTATTTACTATCTTCAAGAATTTCATGAATACAGGTTATTTGTTATCATCCATCACTCTCACGTTCCTCCTCCTCTCCAGTCTTCTTCATGTCCTTTCTTCCCATAGTCTTTCTACTTCATAAAATGTAATTCACTGAGTCTGATTAGTAATGTCTATATGTGCATGATGTAGGAGATTTTAGTCAAGAGTAGACAGGGTAAGGCTGGAGATTAATCTGTTGCAGAGTATAAGCCTAGCTTGTTCAAAGACCAGGTTTAGATTTACACACTGGAAAGAAAAAGATAATCACACAATAGATTTAGTTATCATTCTCATCAGAATAATGTATTTATACAGAGCATATCATTATTTAATCATTTTTGTACAGCTTTTCTATTTGTTATTATACATTGAAAACCTGTTCAAGGACATTCATTTTCTCAAGAAAGTACATTATTTTTTCATATTCATCAGATATCACAGTGATGGCCATTTTGCATGGGATTACACTATAGTTTTACTCTTTATAGTAGAGTGCAAAAACTAGCTAGTCTTTGCAATTAATCATTTATAACATCTATTCAGGTTGCAGAGGTAGTTTAAATAAATGCCTTATATGCCTGGATGCTGTGATACAAAATGCTGCTGCCCTTTTCATTTCTTCATTAATAGTGGCATAATGAAGTATGGCTTTCAGGGTCTTAGTATAGCATTCATTTTTAGGGTACATCACCTACTACTTGAGGAGTGTTAGATTTGGTATGATTCACTTCATTAATTGTGCCTACGTTTGATTAGAAATTTTACCTTACTGGAATAAAATCTGCATCATGAAGATTTCAATATTGCAAGAAGCCATTTATGATATTTAGCATATCATATTTTTCACTGAAACTTTATTTTTAATTAGTTGTAGATCAGTCTGACTTTATATGAAACACTGTTGAGGGCTTTCATGCATCCTTAGGTTTAGTTATTCCTTTGGCATTTTGTAAAACTGGAAAACATCATCACATACAGGATGTCCTCACTGACTGTTAAGGATGCACAGTATGTCCACAATCACAAGGATCTTGAATGTTGTTGCATAATGCCTTCTGTTTTGCTTTTATCCCTTCTCCTTCTGAACTTCTAGCAACCAGTTGTAGTTATGAGGTTGAGCATATATTCATTGCCAAGTCTGCTTAGCTAGTTGCTGTTATTTCCCTGCTTGGCCCTACACACACTCATCATAAGTATAGGTTCTTATACTCTGTAGATATTATTTTCTTAGCAGCTGCCTTCTCAGAAAACCTGTGGTCATCAGTAGAGACACAAATGAGTCCTCATGGTGTCAAGCTATTGGTTTTACCATTAAAGTGATTCTTAGAAAATGCTTATCCTCATAGATTGTTTTCTTCCATTACACAAAATGTTGTTTCCTAGTGCGCATAAGTGTGTATGAGACTTAACTGGAGATGAGCTACTATCTTTCTCCCCTCTTCATCTCCCAAATGGTTTATTATATCCTGCTTCCAATTCCAGTTTAGGTTGTCTTATTAATAACAACCATAGTCCTTAGGCATCATTTATTTTATCTGCTTTTGTGCCTAGTATAACACTAAAGTTCCAATGTCTAAACCAGTAAAAGTCACAAACTATATGTACTAGATAGGGTTTTGTTTTGTGCTGTTTTTGATTTTTGTTTGTTTTATTAACATAACACAGACTAGAGACATTTGAATACAGAGATCCTCCCTTGAGAAAATGCCTCCATAAGATTAGTCTGAGGGTAAGCCTATAAGGGATATATTTTATTAATGATTGGGGCTAGCCAACTGTGGGTGGTGCCAACCCTGGGAAAATGGTCATGGAGAGCACAAAAAGGCATGCTGAGCAATCATGAGGAGGAAACTACAGTAAGTAGTGTTCCTCTTTGACCTCTGCTTCAGTTCCTGCTCCCAG
The DNA here is from genome assembly GCA_019843965.1 of Rhynchomys soricoides. Classification (NCBI taxonomy): domain Eukaryota; kingdom Metazoa; phylum Chordata; class Mammalia; order Rodentia; family Muridae; genus Rhynchomys; species Rhynchomys soricoides. Next base: position 1,629,423 of record JADRCH010000064.1, on the reverse strand, counting down.
GTTCCTGCCTTCAGGTCCTGCCTCCAAGGTCTTATCCTAAGTTCTTACTCTGTTTTCCTTGGAAGATGGAGTACAGACTGTCAGATGAAATAATCATTTCTTCCTCAAGTTGTTTTTGATCATAGTATTTTATCTCAGCAATAGAAAGAATAACTAAGACACTAAATCATGAGATGAGAAAGAATATGATACACCAGAATAGTATGAATCAAATTTCAAGTAAAAGCAAAACTAGCTTTCTCTAAGCATATTCTATCAATTTATAATGTTAGGTTTAGTATCAGAAGAATATGACATTCAAATGATGTGACATCCATATCACAATTATAGTAGTGTCAATAGTTATGATAAACTATGAATTACAGAACGTACACATACCAACCAGTTGAACAAACAAAATGAGTTTCACATAAAAACTAGTTAAATTGAGATGGAAATGGTGGGAACACTTGTTATCCCTCAGACTGTGGGAGGAAAATCAAGTCTTCCAGGCTAGCTTATACTACAAAACAACACATATAATGATAATGATGATGGTGGTGGTGGTGGTAGTGATGGTGGTGATGATGATGATGATGATGATTATGACACATTTAAATTGAAAAACTCTGTGACTCAGTTAACAACACTGTTACCATGTCCAGTTCCTGGTTTGTAATTGATGAACATTAGAAACTGCAAAGAAAATTCTCTATAAATTATTTGTGCAACTGCTTTGTAACTCTAAAATCATTTTAAAATCGAACGAAAAAAGATTAAACATGTATTTCTATTTGACTTCAAATATCCACTTCTCCAATGTGCATATGTGTGTAAAAATGGTATGTATATAGCTAAGATAACTCAATATAAGCGTTCACTTGATAAATTTTCAAGGATTAAAAGTGTAATTTATTTACTCTACTTAGAATTTCTTGAATAAAAGAATTCAATCTCAACTTCTACAAAAAAGCATTGTAATATATAAGTGTCTTTGTAAAACAGGTAAATATATCCTTACTGAGCAGAAAGCCATGGCTTACACATGGTATTCTAATATTGCAGTAATTTTTAGTATATTAGTGTACCTCCAGAATACCTCCTTTACTGAATAGTTACAACTATTTTCCAATAAGTGTCTAAGAAAGATGATTGTGGGCTATGTCCAACCTTAGAAAAGTTGATTCATATGTCATCAAAATTATGACATTTCCATGTCATGCATAACTTACTATTCTAGGTACATTATATGTGTTGTTTAACCTCATCGTATGACATCTCATTAGGACTTTGTAAATAATAGAGGCAGGATGGAGTCTAACACTGGGATGGGGCTTTGGAAACAGATGCTCCAGATTTAAATACACATTCCATAGTTAACCATATCAATGACCTGTTTGGATATTAATAGTTCTGAATGTTAATTTCCCAGGCCATAGAAATTTTAGTACACAGCAAGATGGCTAAAATTAATAATGATATATGTTATAAAATACCTAGAAGAAAATATTTCTCATCTTTTCTTTTTTTTATTTTTAATTTTCATATTTTATTTACATTTCAAATGTTTCCCCATTTTCAGATCTCCCCTTTGGAACCTCCCCATTCCCTCCGACCTCCCTCTGCCGCTATGGGGATATTCTCCAACCCACCCTCCCACCCACCCGCCCACTCTTGTCTTCCCTCCTTGGCATTCTCCTATACTGGGGGATCTAACACCCTTAGGCCCAAGGGCCTCTCCTGCCCCTGACGGATAACAAGACCTTCCTCTGCCGCATTTATGACCAGCACCATGGGTCCTCCCATGTGTATTCTTTAGTTGGTGGATCAGTCTACAGAAGTATCAGGGGTCAGGCCAGTTGCCACTGTTGCTACCTCCCTGGGGCTGCACACTCCCTCAGCTCCTTCAGTCCTTTCTACAAGTCCTCCATCTGGTACCTCACACTCAGTACTACTGTTGCTGCAAAGTGACTCTTGGGTATTTCAAACTTTTGGGCTAATAACCACTTAACAGTGAGTACATACCATGTTCATTCTTTTGTGACTGTGTTACCTCGCTCATGATGATATTTTCAAGTTCCATCCATTTGTCTACAAATTTCATGAAGTCATTGTTTTTAATAGCTGAGTAGTATTCCATTGTGTAAATGTACCACATTTTCTGTATCCATTCCTCTGTGGAGGGACATCTGGGTTGTTTCCAGCTTCTGGCTATTATAAATATGGCTGCTATGAACATAGTGGAACATGTGTCTTTATTACATGTTGGAGCATCTTCTGGGTATATGCCCAGGAGTGGAATAGCTGGGTCCTCAGGTAGTATTATGTTCATTTTTCTGAGGGTCCGCCAAACTGATTTCCAGAGAGGTTGTATCATCTTGCATTCCCACCAGCAGTAGAGGAGTGTTCCTCTTTCTCCACATCCTCGCCAACATCTGCTGTCACCTGAGTTTTTGATCTTAGCCATTCTGACTGGTGTGAGGTGAAATCTCAGGGTTGTTTTGATTTGCATTTCCCTGATGACTAAGGATGTTGAACATTTCTTTAGGTGCTTCTCGGCCATTCGAGTTTCCTCAGTTGAGAATTCTCTGTTTAGCTCACTTCCCCATTTTTTGATAGGGTTATTTGGATCTCTGGAGTCTAGCTTTTTGAGTTCTTTGTATACATTGGATATTAGCCCTCTATCAGATGGAGGATTGACAAAGATCTTTTCCAAATCTGTAGGTTGCTGTTTTGCACTATTCACAGTGTCCTTTGCCTTACAGAAGCTTTGTAATTTTATGAGGTCCATTTCTTATCTTTTCAACTCAAAGAAATAGTAAATGGTTGAGGTGATGACCAGAAAAAAAAAAGAAAGAAAGAAAGACATGGCTTAAGAATACCACTAATCTAAACTTTACAAATAAGAGAACACAGAGTACAGTTTGCCTACTAATACAACAAAATTTAAGACAGTCTAAAACAGATAAACTAGAAATGATGTATGATTGTTCATTGTGTACATTTTAAAAGATTTATAAAAGTTTTATAATTACATTTTTATAATACATGAAATAGTTTCTTCATATTTAAAATGACATTTAATTATGGAGATCAATATATAATCTCAGATAGCATTTGCTTTATGGTTGTGCTGTCTTTCTCTCTGTTATAAACTTTATTTGGCTTTCTTTTTATTACCTCCCAGGATGATGCCAGGATAGCTACTTTCCAATTGTGTGCTTCCATAGGATTTTTACAAAGATCTATTGAATAAAGTAGACCTGATTAGCATCATTTTCTTCTTATAGTAATTCAGTAGTTATTAAGACTTGGTTGTTTTCATTTTCAGTTATTCAAAGGTCTGATTCCAAACAGCTCTCAGGTTCCTTCTTTTCTTACAGAATATTTCTATGTGTTTGGCCATCAAAACCCATTGCTTGTTAATTTTATCTTAGCCCTAAACAAATCTGCAGCATTTATCACACCTGCTTGCTTCTGGAACTTTACACAGAAGTAACATAAGATTATGGTGAACAGCCTTTTAGCTGATCTTTATATCGGGGGATTGATTACCTGAAATTTGCTGTAGTGCCTTTTTTTTTTTTTTTTTTTTTTGTCTTTCCATTTCCCTTCTTGGGTGAGTAAAATGTGCTCCAAAGTTAAAACGCTGGTCATCTATTAGTAATTACAAATTATTTACTTCAAAAAGAAAATAAAACTTTTCATATGCATAGCATGGACATAGCTGTACCAGTATCAAGCATATTGCTGAAGAGATGCTTAATCTTCTATTGGTCAAAATGAAAGCATTAAAGGTGTGAATAAAATATAGAATTTCTGTCAATTGAAAGCTGCAGAAGTTGTTTATCAGCTGTAGCAGATCTCTGGTGAATTTGCAGACAAATGGATGGATCTTGAAAATATCATCCTGAGCGAGGTAACTCAGTCACAAAAGAATGAACATGGTATGTACTCACTGTTAAGTGGTTATTAGCCCAAAAGTTTGTAATACCCAAGAGTCACTTCGCAGCAACAGTAGGGCGGAGTGTGAGGTCCCAGATGGAGGCCTTGGAGAAAGGACTGAAGGAGCTGAGGGAGTGTGCAACCCCAGGGAGGTAGCAACAGTGGCAACTGCCCTGATTACACCCCCCCCCCAGTACTCCTGGAGACTGATCCTCTAACCAAAGAATACACATGGAGGGACCCCTGGTGCTTTCCACAAATGCAGCAGAGGAGGGTCTTGTTATCCATCAGGGGGAGGAGAGGCCCTTGGGCCTAAGGGTGTTAGATCCCCCAGTATAGGAGAATGCCAAGGAGGGAAGACGAGAGTGGGTGAGTGGGTGGGTGGGTGGGTTGGAGAGTTGGAGAATATCCCCATAGTGGCAGGGGGAGGGTGGAGGGAATGGGGAGGTTCCAAAGGGGAGATCTGGAAAGGGGGAGACATTTAAAATGTAAATATGAAAAATAAATTAATTAATTAATTAAAAATAAAAGAAAGCTGCAATTGTGTACTTACTTCAGGTCTGACTCAAGCTAACTCTGTAGGGCACCAATAAAAAAAAAAATATTTGTTTAGCTAAGTCAATTTTGCTAATTTGTTACGAAGAATCTGTTAAGTGAATCATTTAGCATCCTATAAACAAAACAAAGGGTGGTAATTGTGCAAATTATTCATTCTAACTTATTGAGTTGGTAACATGTAAACAAAGGCAAGTATCTATACTTTGGATGAAGTAATTAAGTTCATGCAAATTGAGACTTTAATTTAGAAAGATTTCTCTTGTAGTATGCACCCTGGCTTGAGGAAGAAAGAGACCAGATGGAGAGTGAGAAGACCATAGAGCTGTAGAAGGATAAAGAAGATTATACCAAATGTAGTGGCCTCTCAAATAAGAAGCTGTTCTTGGAAAGTGGGGGTACCCATCAATGTAAAGTGACTGAGGCAGAGGATGAGCAGCATTTGGCATAAGATCTCAGTTTAGGAGGTTAGGAGTATAGAAATGTTAACAAACTTTGGAAGGAAGTAGGAAAAGAAAGAGGCTTTGGAGATCTGCAGAGGAAAGTTCTTTCTGCATATGCTTTGATTATGGGTTCGAAACTCCTCCTGCCTCCTCAAATAAAAATATGGGGTAGAATGCTGAAAATGCTGGCCCACTTTGCAAATGCCAACTTAGGACTGCAGACAGAGCTATAGGAATTGATCTCCAATAATTGTCTTAAAGTGAGGGATCCTTGACAGACATTGTGATGATCCAGACGATGGGAGAGCAGGCACTATGGATCCTTGTCCAGGAATCTAAATAAGATCACCACTGGAAGGATGAAGAATATCAAGTTTTCCAAAGAGTCATATATTTTTACAATTTACAAAGGAGGCTTGAGTTTAAAATCATTAATATTAGGGAATAGTGGCAGGAGTAAAAGATGGCTAGAGAGCAGCATATGAAGTCATTTGGGAGATTAAGATAAATTATCTGTTATTCAGTGCATTAAAACAGGTTAAAGAAATTTAGTGGGGCTTCCCAGATTTACCAAAAATGAATGGCTGTTGATTTTTCTTTTACTCATCATTTTGAAACAAAGAGATTTTTTAAGGAAAGAAAACACATGAAAATGGGGACAAAGGCAAACAAGGAAGATAAAGGATGTGGAAGGATGGAGGACAGTTCAGGTAGGAATCACTCCTTAATATATTGCGGAAGAGGAATACATAGGAGCTAATGGTAGCTGTCTGACATAATTTATTCACTTGTCAGTTGACACACACTGTCAACTATGTGCACTTAAGCTAATAAACCAGTCCACATGCATACTTTTATGTAAACAAATTTCTCATATTTTTGTTACCACTAGGATGGCTGATTATGCTTATGGTAATTAATGTTTACAGTTTCCAAACTGTTTGGCAAGTTGAATGTACCTTTTTACATTTCCGAGGTACATGTGCAGATTCCACAATAATTGTTTTCATAGTCCTTTGATGTTTTGAAGAGTATGTTTATATTTTTGATTTCTTAAAGTTTAGTAACACTAATGCCAGTATTTCTATTCTTTTCATTTGAATTTATCTAATGAACACGGATGCTTAAAAGCAATAACTAGATTTGATTTTACTAAACTTAGAAAAGTAAAGTAAGATGAAACTATAGGAAAGTTGAGATACTAGAAAATTGAGAGAATTGTAATTAGATGAATTTTCTACTAAGTGTATTCTGAAACTTCAGAGAATAAAATTGAAAGAGGATAATTATAATTATCTCACTTTTAATAGTGGGAAAGGAACAGTGTAAGCATTAGACACATTAAAGCTGCTGTATCATGATAATGGCAACTTAATGGATGGAAGAGGAATGTTCATAGAGGTGGCTAACTACGGGGAATGTCCAAGAAAGCCCAAACTAAAAAAAAAGCAAACAAACAAAAAAGATTGTCTTCTCTTTACTAATATGTGTTTTCAGTCACAAGAAAGGATAAGAAGCTGGAAAGGAAAGGAGGGTCAGTGGTTTAGAGCATTGGCTGCTTTTGTAGACGATACAGGTTCAATGTTCAATTTCCAGCACTTACATGAAAGTTGCATCTCAAGGGAGCACAGCACACAGGTGGTACACAGACACATGGATGGCAGCCAAACAAACATGCATACTAAATAAAAATTTTGTTTAATGAAAATGAAAACCATAATGGTACGGCTCACATAGGAAGAGAACAAAGAGTAATGTAAGACAATTCTGTGAAAATATGTGCAGTAGAAGCAGTAGAGAACTAACACCCATAAGAATGAAAGAAGATAACTTAAATATTATGTTAGGGGTTTACCTTCCCATAAAAATGATCAGCAAATATATGATAAAGTATTAGTTTCTGCAGCATCACGAAGTATTTTTTTGCCTTATTGAGTATCTCTCAAATGATTACTGGATATTAATCATGTAATATCATGAATTACATGTTATATCATGTAATGTAATATCATGTAATATCATGATATTAATCATTATTAATGATTAATGATAATTAATCATGTAATATCATGAATTAAATGTTAATATTAAATAGAATATATATCTATATTAAGTTGAAAAAGCTATTACAAATGTTCTTCAGAAATACATTTAGTATTAGATGTGTTGATATTTTGTGGCATAAAGCTCTCCAAATGAATGATTTTATGTTTTTAGAATACAAAAGTTAAAAATAGTAATTAGTTATTAACCAGGTTCTCCTTTCCCTATATACTAGGGTACTAGTTTATCACCTTTCAATCAGAAATTAATTATCAACTCTTGACTTCACCATGGATCAATTAGCAGTTTTAAAGCTCACTTTTGTTCTGCTTGACACAGCTTTATGTGCGTTGTAAAATATTCACATTTTTCTCTTGGTTGTACATCAAAATACTACTCCGCAAAACAACTGAAGTTCCAATACTTAAATTGCACAGGGAAATATTAGCAATATCACCCTGGATTTAAGAAATCATGGGTAAGTCCTTAGTCTTACATTCAAGGAAACACAAAGCTAATTATGTGGTAAAATAAATTAAAAAAAAAAAATTAGGGAACTTGCCTAATGCTGAGAAAATTAAAAGGAAGAGGCATATTCAACTGAGTCAAGACTAGTAGTTCTAAAAGAAAGTGCTGCCTCTCACAAGCCAGTAGAACTCCTCAACCTTTGTCTCACATTTTCATCATGTCATGAGCCAAAGTCAGTTTTCAACAGACTTCAAGTGACTCTTCTATACGAACTTACTAGGTTTGATAGATGGGAGAGTTAATTTTTGTTTTACTGCTAATGTGTATCCTTTGAATTTTGCATGACCGTTTCCATTTCTCCCACAATCCTGTGATTTCTAGCTATTTTGCATAATTATAATGACAACCTCATAACTCTGGAAAAATTTTATTTATTACCCTGGTGTCTTCTTGAATCAGAACAGCATGATTTTTTTTTCTTGGAGGAATATCATCAAGCATATGGCTTATTAACTATAAATAGAGAATAGAAATAACAAAAATGTATATGTAGGTGGCTAAGAATTGAGGCATACAGGTTTTTATTCATTCATTTCACAAAGATGTAAATAGGTAGCTGTTGACCACTGGCCCCTGTACTTCAGGGATCAAATACAGATGGACTAAAAAGATATAGTCTAGCATTTTATGAGTTGACCTTAGTATAGCTGAGATTTTGAAAAGTTTGATCAGGAATATACCTATAATCAGAAAGTACTTTCAGGATGTGTGTGACCACCTGGATTAAAACAGTGAGGATTCATCTCATCTGCTGACACCAAACTCAGACACTATTGCTGACACCAAGAAGGGCTTACTGACAGGATCCTGGTATAGCTATCCCCTGAGAGTCTCTGCCAGAGCCGGACCAATGCAGATGCAGATGTACAAAGCCAAACATTGTTCTGAGTGCCCGGATCCCAATGGGGAAGTTAGGGTAAGGACTGTAGGAGCTGAAGGGGTTTGCAACCTCATAGGAGAAAGAACAGTATCAACCAATCTGACCCTCCCAAAGCTCCCAAAGACTAAACCACCAACCAAAGAGTACTCAGGGTGTACCTATGACTCTAGCTAGATACGCAGCAGAGGATTGCCTTATCTGGCTTCACTGGGAGGGGAGTCCCTTGGTCCTGTGGAGACTTGATGACCCACGATAGGGGAATGCTAGGCCACTGAAGCAGAAGTGGGTGGGCAGGTGGGGGAGCACCCTCATAGAAGCAGAGGGGAGGAAAGAAGGGATAAGGGCTTGTGTAGGGGAAACTGGGAAGAGGGATAACATTTGATATGTAAATAAATAAAATAACCAATAAAATATATATGAAAACAACAACAGCAACCACAAAAACAACAACAAAACAAAACAAAACAAACAAACAACCAGTGAGTTGAGATTCCACGGCAAGAGACCAGGGTAAGAGGCAGGGTAAGAAAAAGTGCACAAGAGTTACAGCACATAAAGAATGGCATTCTATATATCTGTATCAGCAAGGAATAACTTTGGGAGTCATAGTGATGCTACAAAATTATAAATCCAGTTTTCAACTTTACTATAAATTGTTAGAATGAGAAAATAAAAAAAAAATAGAATCACAAAGAGAATTAGAGGGAAAGTGACTGTAGAGATCATGGTTTATAATATCAGAGTGATGAATATACAGTGTGTCTAATGGAGAGGTTTTCCCACTGACAGACCATTGCCCACATTGGGAAACACACGTTTGATGTTATTGCTTTACTCATGTTTTCCTCCTAATTCCCTAAGTTAACTGCTATCAGTAATCCTAAGAGGTCTATCTATGTCAATCTACACAAAGGCTAAGAGCTGCAGGCTCAATTTTAATTAGGCAAAATCTTTAAGCTCCAATGTCTCATCAGATTGCTGTACATGGATTGCTTTTAATGGAAGATCTCTTGAAAAAAACTGAAAGTTTTAATATGGGCTAAATATACTTATTCTATTCATGAAATATGTTACAAGTCACACCTCAGACCCTGTGGTAGTGCACGTGAGAGGAAACATTAGTTCACACATTCCACGAAGAGAATGCTTCAAAATCTACAGTCTGATAAATTACACACTTCGATGGTTTAAAACTCTTTCAGTAAAGTTTACTGACTTTTAAATGCCAAGTAGCTACAAAATCTTCAAATGGGAACTGACTTTTGGATCCTGTCTGAAGGCAGCACAGGCATTTCTGAGTTCATAGTTTCTTTGGATGATAATGGCATAGCTCATTGCTACAGCACCTGCTAAGCATGCATCCAGATCCTGGTTTGTTTTTAACACCTCCACCAAAAGAGAAAAGTAAAATCCTTCAAGGAGACAATCTGGTAAAATGTAACAACCACATAGGTCAACCATTTGCATTCTATTTGCAATACAAGATCAGATTATCCACTACATATGTGCTGTTAAAGTGCAGAGAACATGGGACAGAGAAGTGTGTGGACTATAAAACCTAGGATACATATTAGTACTTTGTAGAAATGTCTGCATACCTTCATGGACAATTTGTATTGTTGTTTGAGTCATAGAAATAATTAGTATATTTGGAAAATTGTTAATTATTAAAAACTTCAATACTATTGATTATTTTAAAGTTAATCTTGTGAGGAACTCACAATGTATCTCAAAAATCATCTTCTCTCTGTGTTTGTGCAGTTATAGGGTTATCAGTCTAAGAATAACAAAAAAATTGACCATTATATTATCTTGCTAGTTAATGATTATAAAGCATTGTGAGTTAAATGACTGCTGCATTATTCAAAATGATAATAATAATAATAATAATAATAATAATAATAATGACATTCTACCCTGAGCATACATACAAATCTCAGGCAATAGAAGAAAAACAATACCAGCAACATATTTCTAACAGGTTGCTACAGATTGATATTTTTATTTTCGTCTTTCAACAATAAATTAGTCTGATTTTTTCAAGTCTTTAGAAAGCACTTATTATTATATGCTATCTGTTCAGATGAAAGTTGAGTTTTAAATGGCATTATTTTATAATACAAAGCTTCAAATTTCATTTGAATTTTCAACTATTGAAGCAGACCCCAAATATTAATGTTTTCTTTTGTAAAAATTAGTCTTTGTCTTATTTCTTCCAATTTCACATTTATATGAAAGTTAAAATCCTCAGAGAAAGACTGAAATCAAGGGACATAAATACTTTCCCAGGCCAATGACAATTTAATCACAATGGAAAGCCAGCTTTAATGGGCAATTTTCATTTCTGCCAGCAGTGCCTCTCAGACTTCTGTTGTTTACACCCAAACTGTGCAGGAGGTATTGGTGCTAACGGTCACAATGGAAGCATGTTCGGTAAAAGTGAGTCAATAAGAAAATATTTATCATGTAAATAACTTGTAGAAACAAAAATAAAAAGTAAAATATACAAGCAAAATAGATCATGTGGCAGAGAGGACAGACCCCAATTGTATAACAAAAGTTTTGGGGACAGAAATTCTCAATCAGACTTTCAATCTTGTATTCAAGTATATAATATCAAAATAAAATGTATTGTGTCTAAGTTGAAAAAAGCATTATTTCTCTCTGAAAATATAACTTTCAGATAAAGCAAGTGGATACATGAACTCCTGACTTTGCCCTGTTTTCCATGTCTAGGCATTACATAGCCAGTCCTCACACTTGTTCTCTGTGAACCCAAATGTTTCTAGGAAAGATAACATGCTTAGGGAAATTAGTTGCAGAATATATACATTTTTAAAATAATAATGTGTTATATAAATATTGGATTATTTGGTTAAATTCTTGGCTGTACATCTCTCTGTTTTCCTATGTTTTTAAAATATAAGACATATTTATCACTTTGTATGATTTACAGTATGAACTATAATACTTGCCTCTCTCTGTGATGATTAAAACTTCAGATTTCTGCATATGCAAGCAGCTCAGTGTCTCTGTGGCTACATGTGTTTCTGTTGTTTTTCTTTGCCTTTTTTTTTTTATTAATTTGTTTTGTCTCATTCTGGTTTGTTTTATTTTATCTTTTATTATTTTTTAGATGCCTACTTGTTTTTGCTGATAGAAAAAGAATGTGGATTGTGGTGGTGAAGAGGTGGGGAGGATTGGGGAAGAGATGTGGGAATGCAAATCATATTTAGAACGCATTGTATGGAAGCAAATCTCTTTTCAATAGATGATAGATAGATAGATAGATAGATAGATGATAGATAGATAGATAGATAGATAGATAGATAGATAGATAGAAGAAAGGAAAAACATAATGTCAGTTAAGATAGTGTTTTAATTCTCAAAGCACACTTGGGTCTGAAAAGAAGTACTGAGTGTTATATTGTAGTGAACCTAGAAGTATTAACATTTTTCGCAACTACTGAAGGCACCTTTAGGAAATGCTAAACTATACTTTGGTGAGCTGGTCCCCCTGTATTTCTCAAAAAAATGTCACCAGCCTTTGTTTGATGGTTACTGCTCAAATGCAGGATCTGGAGACCTCTTTCTCCATAATTTCTGATATCTTCAAGTTACTCAGTTGCTTGGAAAAGAAATGGAAGGACAAGTCTGAGTACCAAACCACCAAAAGTGATTCACAGACTGTCACCATAGATGTGACCCTTTCACCTATGACAGACACCTGTCATTGTGAAACAACAATGGAGCCTAATGGTCTTCGTGAATATATTAATATGTTTAAAAGGATCTGTGGTTACTTTAGCCCCTTTCCCAATTAAAATGGTACTTTTTTCTTTACCCCACAAATGTTAACGTGTGTGTTGCATTTGTAAGCGTGCACTTGTTGGGTCATGTGTGTGTAAAGTTCAATGCTCTTTCTCCATTATTTTCTACTTTTTTTTTTCCAAGACAAGTTCTCACAGGACTAGGAGCCTACCTCTTCTGCTAGTCTACCTAGCTAGCTTGTGCTGAGGATTCCATTTCAGCCTCTGGAGTTGGGATTCCGGGAGGCCTCCACACCTGCTAACTTTTTAATGAATTCTGGGGATCCAATAATCTTCAGACTTTAGCTCTCATGATACATATTTTACATCCTTAGCTATCTCTCCCCCCAAAAGCACCAAAATAATAAATATTTAAATAAAAGAAATGAAAAGTTTTATTTTCAGGCGAGTTTCATTTATTACACAAACTATATGTTTGTCACTGAGTTGTTCTTCAAAGGTTTTTAATTTTTTTCTTTCTTTCATTGAAGGCTTTTCCAGGAAACATCAATTCTGACAGTGTGGTTCGTCATGAGCTGCAGCATGCAGTAGTTGCCCGTTATGTACGCCTTGTGCCCCTGGACTGGAACGAAGAAGGCCACATAGGGCTGCGTGCAGAAGTCTATGGCTGTTCGTACTGTGAGTGTCAAGTGTCAAGTTCATATTTGCATCATGGATCATCTTCATTGAAATAGCAGTTATTTTAAGTGTTGCTAACACTCTTTTAAAATTATCATATATATGTGCATAAATATGTATGTACATATTTATTGTACCATGTTGTTTTCTTTATTTTTATGATATAAATATATAACACATATACACTTATAAGACTATATTAACTGGGGGCTAAGAGGGAATTCTGCCTAGCATACACTAAGTCTGTTTTGAGCTCCACATAACTAGGTATGGTGGTTAATGCATATGATCTGAACACTAGGCATATAGAGGCCTGAAAATCAGAAGTGCTACGTTGTCATCCTCATTTCCATAGTGATTCTGTGACAAGCTTGAGCTGACTTGTATGATACCTGTGTCAAAAACATTATTTAATAAGAAATTGAGAAAGTCAAGGAGTTAGAATGTGTTTTGTTCAGCACACTAAAGCAGTGAAGCTTATTAATTAAATTGAACTCCTATGAACGACTTTAAAAGAGGTGATCTACCTAAGTTCTGCCCTGATTGCTTTTGGTGGAGGAAGGTCCATTTTGAAGGTGACTTTTGGATCACCATGTCTCTTTTCACTTGTCATTCTTACTTTAAAAGTCAACAAGTGAAACTCTTAAGATTTTTAAAAATTTATTTATGTGTGTGTGTGTGTGTGTGTGTGTGTGTGTGTGTGTGTTCTTGCATACTTAAGTTTTGGCAATAAAGACTAAAGATTTTGTAAAGTGGTTGTATACATTTCTATCTTCACATGTTGTGTAAGAATTCCTGTTTATCTACAAACCCAGACTTTTATTTTTATTAATTTTAAACTTTTAGTACATGCTCATTATATCTCATTTTGTTTTAGTGTTGCTTTTCCTACATTTTAGAGAGGTAATGATTGTGGAGCGCTAGTGCTCCTTTATTGTTTTTGAAGGTGTATTCAAGATATCTTGCTCATATTACTGGATGATGTCTTTTTATTCATTTATCTTTGAAAAATAAGTTAAATGGTTTAAAACAAATTTACTCTCTTATTTGCTCTGTCTTCTATAAGTGGGGTTCAGGGTTGGAAATGGAGAAATCTCACGTTAGAGATGGAAGCTTAAAAATGAACGCTTTATTTTCTGAACACACACAGAGGCAGTCAGTTCAGGATCTAAACTGACTCCCCAAAGGGAAGTTGTACAACAATTTTGTAGGATTGGAACATAGAGTGAGAGGATCAGCGTAGGCTGTTGTATTATCCAATCATATTTGACACAAGGGGTTAAACAAAGAAGTTAACAGTGGTGACTGAACCTTATCTGAGTCATCTGGATCAGGGTCTTTGAGTCAGGTTTCACAGTCATGTATGTCCCCTCCTCGATTCTGGCCAGGAATGATAAAGGAACAAATAATAAAAGCAAGATGCACATAGTCAAGTCAAAACAAGCAACAAATTTATGACTTGTGTGCCTTAGTTTAGATAATAGGATAATAGCAACTTCCTTCTTCACACACTTGATTGGTTAACAGAAAAACATGAAACAGCAGAAGAAGCAGGATAGGAATATTTTCCAACTGAAAATATTCCCTCCCTGCACCAGGGACTAGTCACAACTATTTGCTGAAGAACTCAAAATCTAACTATAACAACTAAATAGTTAAATTTATAATTGTTTTAAATCTTTTTGGATTTCAATTTAAATAATGTAACTGCTGGTTACACATCAGAGTGAGCAATTGGAAGAACAAAGCCATCTACTTCTTGCTTCTTTCTCTCGTTGGTGATTTGTGATCAAAACTACCTGTAATGGTCATTTATTTAAAATGATATTCTGACTTTTCCCCCATTGCTTGGAAAACAATATAATAATCCTAGAAACTCAATTTTGTCTAATAGGTAACGACCAACTATTTCTCTGAACACGTTAAATGTACAGATCACATTCTTTGCTCTCTGTTTTTGAAATATGCAAATTACATTCATTTCTTTTCCAAGAGCGAAAGTTGAACTTATAGTAAGAAAACAGTGTGTGACATATTTATGATTAATGGTCCAGAAACTGTTACTGTTTAAATGTATCCTGGAATCTGAACTAGACTGGAACCTTAGATGACTCTACTTTACCTTAAACTACTCTACTCTCCAGGATAACCTTTGACATCCAGAGAGAAAAGCAATTTGTTTTAGGACAGAAAATGTAGATCAGATCCACTCTCTTACTTGGCTTTATTAGTATGTAGAAATACTAGGTATTCCCTGTCTCAGCAAGGATGACTGTAGCCTTGAGTACTTCTGTGGAAGAGAGAAATGCATTCTTTCATCCTTCTAAAAATGCCCTGAAGGCTTGTCTGGAATCTTTCTTAACCTGAAGCTATGGAAAAGAACAGAATATGAGCACTCTGCTAAGTCAGCATGTTTTCCATCCACGTTCCCTGGTGTTTCTCCATCTTAAATTCTGCAGTTCTTCAGTAATCGTTTATCATTTGAGAAAGGTATATAGAAAGGGGCTGGGTATAAATGCTACAGTGACAATGTTTATCAGATCATGCTAGTTGAGTGCCACATCGACTTTCCAATAACAACATCCTCTTCTAGGGACCATAGACAATTTCTATAGATATATACTGGCAAGACATGAAATGCTACCATGTACTTACAAGCTATCCCCACACCCAAAGTTTGTGTAAAAATAAAATAAAATTAAAAAGAAAATAGTTCCACAAACACTAACCAGTGAAACATGAATTCAGTTATTCTTGGTTATTCATTTTAACATTCATATTATTCAAAACGGAAATTTGAAGTAAAGATAATAGCAGAACTGGTTTTATTTGGAAGCTCAGAGAGATAAACACAGTCCCACAAATCTACCCAAGCTTAGGGTTTTGACCATCCATTCTCTGAATCCTTTGGCCAAGAATTTTATGTGTCTAGCTTTACAAGGCCTCTTCCTTTAAATTACTGCAGTTACTGGACTTAAGAGGCACCCTAATTCAGGAAGTATCCCAGTTAATGAATGACATCTGGGAAAGCCCAGTTATCAAGTCAGTCAACAGTCGGTGATTCATGCTCTGTACACATTTTGGGGTACACTTCAATATAGAGATATATTTGATTATTAAAATTCACAGCAATTGAGATTAGTTTAATTTGGCTTAGAAATAAACAGCTCTAGAAGAAAACCTGTGTCTTCCTGTTTACATTGTATGGGCAGAGGGAACATCACCACTTGTGTATTGTGTTCTCAATTTCTCTGGTTTTGTCAAAGATCATTTCCTAATAATCATACCTACTTGGGCACTTGGAAGGAACTAAATCATGGTTCCTGTAATCTAGAACATTGTGTTTTCAAAGTGTATGACAAGTAATTATCTGGAATGGAAACACAAAGAAGACAAATTCATCAACATGGGGTACAGGATAAAGCATAAGCCACCTATTAAAGAATGACAAAGAAGGAGTAAAGGAGTATTTCAGTTAAGAAATTTATACCAAGTTAAAACTTGATTTTTTTTTTTTTACATCTCTATCTATTTCTAAAATGAGTGTATAGTTAAAGTGAACTATTTGAATATGGTCTAGAGTATTAATATATTTTATAAGGATTAATCAACTTGATGAACAAATTACCTTGCTCTATTTATAACATGTTTTGCTAATTTACCTCAGAATGCAAATTTGATCATATCACATTTGTACTTAAAGAGAGTTAATAAGGTTATATTGACTAAGAAGTCTAAAATAAATTTGAAATACACTTTTCTGTGTCAGTATAAAATATCACACCTGGCTGATGAGCTATTGGCAATAGATGTCTGCTGGAGTCAGAGGCCATCAATTTTCTTCAGGGATGTGGTCCATGAGAGACTACTCATGTTCTGATGGTCATATGCCCATAAACATACAGCTAGCACTGAGTAGAATCATTCAGCTTAAAAAACAGAGCACACAAAATTGGAAAGGAAAAATACTGGGATGGCAAGGAAGAAATTGTATGGGAAGGAATTTGCAAAGTCTTGATCAAAGCACATTAAAGGTATATAAAAATTTTTTTGAACAATAAAAATTATAATAAAACTCATTTGTGGATTAGATGAATATAACATGTAGACAAAATCCAGCTCAAAGCCTTGTTTTGTTGACAAAGTTTTATTGGAACACAAAAAAGAACAAAATAAGCTAAATTTTAAATACAAGAATACATCACATCTGCTCAGCCATCAAGTGCCTTTATTAGCTTCAGCCACTTATACATTGCAATTTATACTTCATTCATTCAAGCTATGTGTGTTTCCAGACACACAGATGACATGCTTCTTACACATGTATTCATGCAGGCTGTTCAACTTGCCTGGAAAATGACCCCCTCTGTTCACCTGGATAAGTTTTCTTAACTTGCAATATAGAGCTCAGATATAATTTTCACTAAGAAGTATTTTTACTTCGAAATAATCTAGACCATTCTTTCTATTCTCTTTATATACCTTCATTTATGGATATTACTTACAAAAATATCCTCAATCAGATTCAAAGTAATGTAAAGAGAAGCAGGCATTGGCCATTACTTATCATTTACATCTCATTAATTAGAATTTACACAAATATAAATATGAAAGAAACATTTGCTGAAGTGAACTAATAGGAGGTTTACATAATGTCTATGTAATTTATGTTCTTAATGAAATATGACAGTTATTTAAGCATGCAAAATGATTTTATTGGCTAATAGGGACATCTTACATTATATATCCATGTATACACACACACATACACATACATTAGGGATTGAATCAAGGATGTTGTGCATGATGCTCAACAATTTTTGAGGTATACCCTAGCCACAATTGCATCATCTTGAATAATCCTTCCCTGCTGAACTCAAAACTGTTTAAATAACTAGCAAATTTATTGAATGCACCAATAAATGTTTTAACATGACTATATAAAGCAAACAAATAATGTTTTTCCCACTCACTTATGTTTTAAATCAAGTGCTATTAGTTCAAAATGTAGGTTCTTGAGATTTAAGGGGATCACCCATGTGTATAAAATTCTATTTATGTTATCACTAAAGAGAAGAATGCTACATATGATTTATTTGGGCTTGATTCTTAAATGAATTTGAATATATATATAAATCAAAATAAAAATAAACAATACCTTCCTTCATTAGTTTCCAGAAAAGCAGCTACTGAACATGGCCAGACTAGAGTGTCAACTATGTATGATATGGAGGTTTGTCAATTTTCATGTAGTTAGATTAAAAGAACCATTAAAAGGAATAAACTTGCTGCTTGATGGAAATTACTTTCAAGATGGTGCATTTTACTTCTGCCTTTCCGAAAGGATGTTAAACTTCAAACTGGAACTTGAATGTTTTATAATAAAAAGAGTATGCATCTAATATGTATAAATACACATAAGCACACTAGTAGCTTCTTGTGGAAGTAATAATGAGACAAAGAAAGTCACCAGGATAGATCTGATATTCCTGTGATTATGAAAATATCCAGATTATTTATGTCATATTTTTCCTTACTTTAGCTATACCAAATTCAAGATAAAGGTATTAAAAAATAGTAACATTATCTTCCATTATATTACTTCACAAGTCAGACACACACTGGGTATCATTCCTGGATCAACATTTGAATATGATGGTTAAAGCAGGAAAAAAAAAGGTTAATCAGACAAAGAAACATACTTATTCTGAGTTTCATATCTGTAAGGAGATAAGCTGTCAGCATTTAATTATTTTCGTGTAAATTTGTGTACTGGTAAAATGGCTACTATTCAGTTGGTTTGATGAGAAAGTGAATGTAACTTTCACCTTCAGTACAAGTTTGCATTTTGAAGACCTGCTTAGCACATGCTGATTTAGATGTAAAAATTGCATTACTTACTAAGAAGTCTAAGTTTAAATTTACTCTCAAGAACTTTAAAAGTTAAGTTGACTTATAAAATCAACAGAACTAAAATAGCTAGTACAGATCAGGGAACAGACATGTACTTTACGCTCCTCTGAACTTCTGAATTATGAATAATCGTTTGTTCCTGCCATGGAAAGGAGATGATGTGATTTTTACTGTCCACAGCTGTCCAACATTCTTTCATTAAAATAATTTTCCAAGAAAAGTAAACAAAATCTGAGGTTTACACATATTATGGCAGCTACTTGATAAAGTATAAAGGAACTATACTTGGGTGTGCTTTGTGCGTAAGCATTTTGATTAATCCAGAAAGATCCATATGTGCACTCTACCAGAATGTAAAGGCTAAGAAATTCCCTACAGACCTTTGGAGAAATCCTTTCTTTTTCTAATGAGACCCAAATCCACAGGCTTGTGTGACTTGCATAAGAGAGGTAATTACAGCCTTAGAAACCCTGTAGGACAATCCTGAGCCCAGTCCTATCTCTGACATTGATAGCTTTTTCTCCTGCTAATGTTTTCCCTACCCACAGTGACTTTCTACAGTCTAAGCAATGACCCACAGGAGATATTATTTTGAGTCATCTAATGAGCATACACATTGTCTGGCTTGTCAAGTATCATCACAAGAGCATACAGGAGGAGGTGTTCAGTAAGGAAAATATCTCAGTAGCACTCTACCATCCAAATATCCAAGAGAACGATTTAGATGATGAGATGACTGATCATTTTATAATTCCCACACAAAGGAAAAACTCACAAATAAACACAGCTCAAGCTTTCCATGCATTTGGAGACAGATGGTTTATCAATCACAGCCAAAAGAGGCATCACAGTCTTGAGAGACTTTACCTTCTACACACATTACAACACTTGCTCATTAAGGTAGTTAAAGGTAGTGAGAGTCTAAGTCACAGAGATATTCTTAGTCAACATTTAAACCTTAAACTTCCCTGTTTAATGGGAATAAATGAAGTAACATTTAAAATACTGCAAATATATACAAGATTATTTTATTAGCTTTTGTTCTGAGTTGTTTGCCTTAATATTTTTACCTATTCAAATTTAGCTGAGCTAGCCAAACAAGAGCAAATATTGATAAAGGCAGCTATCATCACCATGAATTAAAAGCAACAGTGTAATAAAATAATCATTTAGTGTGTTCGCTTTTTACATCTCAAGCAATTTAAATCATTTGAGTTAACAGTCACTTAAGAAAACAATATTTCTATTAGAATTGTATCATAGTTTTTATTAAGGGTTGAAAATAATTTTAATTTTTTAAATTATAATTCTTGTGCTTAATATTTTGGTTGAAAATATTATTATGTTAGTCTTTCCGACTTCCATGCTTCTTTTGGCAGACAAGGAGTCATTGTAAAAGGTTCCTGTGTTCTATTTTATTTCCAGCTAATGGAGGAATAGTCTCAGAGAAGAAAGGGCACACTTTTAATTGAATATGTACCCTAGAGCATCCTAAACCTGAGAGTCACAAAGAAAATTTTTTATCTACAAAATGGATTGAGAAGGATGCCCCCTTTAAAGTCACTTATGTAAATATGCTTAGCATTTCTCTTTAGGCTCATTCAATGAGTAAGGCCAGCATCTGGGGACCAGCCAGCATAGATCAGCAGGAACTCTGTCTTGGGGCCTAAGAAGAGGAGGGGCATTGTGTGGGGGTTTTATGCTTTGTTTTCCGTTTGTTTGTGTGTTTGTCTGTTTGTGACTACATCCTTGTAAGTAGAATTGGGAATAGAGGCCACAGTCTTTACTGAGCCTCTCCAGCTTTTTCCAGAAGACACACCTAGACACACAACACCAGCCTCTCTCTTAGACATTATACCACAGTCTCCTAATTTCTTTCTTCCCCAAAGCATTTGTAATGTTAGGCTCTAAATAAGAGCTTTAGTTTCTATGTCTACTTGATGACATTGGTAATATTACTACTGGCTTTAGTCAAATCAACACTGTCTAAAGAGACCGTACTATATTCTTCCTTCAAGGATGTCAACTTCCTTTATAAATTCACATCATTGTTCAATATTATTTTGAATGTGTGATACTATATCTATTTGCATGTCATACAAAGCATAGCACATTAGCCTAGAAAATTGAGACCAGTAGGAACTTTGCTTTGTCTGGTTTTGATTTGGGTGTTATGGGAAATTGAACCAGGGTCTCACAAACTCCATCACTGGGCTATATCTCTAACCTTTGGTGTCCTTTTTATTTTGAGACATAACCTTTCTCATAAGTTAGCAAGATGGGCCTTCAACTTGATATGCTCCTTACCCAGCCTGTCAAAGGTTCTTAAACTTACTTTGAAATGCAGATAATTTTATATTGTTGGGAAAGTCCATTGTCCCATCCAGCAGGATCCCGTTATTTGCAGGGTTCAAGGAGGACCGAGCCTGAAAAGAAAATGGGTGAGAGAGAGGAGGGAAGCCGAGCATGGTTTCCTCAAGGTCTCACTTTATTCCAGACACATGTAGCTTTTAATGAAAAACGAATGTAGAGGGGAGGGGGAAAGGAGGCTTGTGGCCCCCCAGCTGCCATAGCTTAATTATTTTATTATATCAGACCATCTGGTGTCAAACTGTTTTATGGTCGGTCTATTTCCCAGAAATGTGAAGGACAGCTTATCTTATAGAAACATAGCTAGTTCTTGGAAGGTCATTAGGTTTAGATTCCCAAGGACAGCATGAAGGCCCTGGCTCTGATGTCACCAGCTTATCTTGTACAACCACAGCTGGTTCTCAGAAGGTCTCAGATTCCCAAGGATGGTGTGGAGGCCCTGGCAGATTCCCAGGGAAGGTGTGGGGGCCTGGTTCCTGACATATCCCCCTTTCTTTTACAGTAATTGAGGAGCGGCTTAGGAAGGGTCGGTAGAAGGCCTGTCTTAGGCTATATAGTGGGCACCCATGACCCATGCCCGATTTTTATTAGGGCAGGGACCCTGTCTTAGGCTATATGGATGGCCCCCATCCCCGGCATCGTCCTTTTATAGTCTCGATGTGCACCCGGGTAATGGATCCATAATAAATCCTGTCAATGGGTTACCCTGCAGCCTTTAAGGGAGTGCATAGAGTCATGGCACTATAATATATTCCCGTCATTTGGCTTTTCCACAGCTTATGGCCCAAAAGCTACTCCTGTTGACTGAGGGTTTTCAGGAGCTGGAAGGCTGTTTAAGAGAGCCTCCACAACCTGCCATACCAGGAGGTTTCTGTCTCTGTTGCTAGGTCCGTAAACTGTAGGCCGTCAGAAGGAGCATTGGGGGGAGGTCCTTGGTGGATTCTTGGGCACTAAGTCAATGGTAATGAACAGCAACCGACTTCTGGAGGACAGAATCAATCTGTGACTTAACAAAGTTAGTTAGTTTATTAAAAGCCCAAGGGCCAAATGTCAGAAGTAGTAGGAGGCCCACAAGGGGTCCCAGGATGCTAGGGAGTAATGAAGAAAGCCAAGGAGAGGTGGAGAACCAGTTTTGATACCAAGCCTCAGCTTGTTCTCTCTTTTTCTTTCTATCTTCTAAGCTCTTTTTTACCTTTTCTATGCTGTCATCAACTAACCCTATCTTGTCTGCATAAAAGCAGCATTCCTCTTTAAGGACAGCACATAGACCACCCTCCTGTAAAAAGACAAGGTCTAGCCCTCTTCTGTTTTGTAATACTACCTCTGATAGGGATGCTACAGATTCTTTAAGATATTTTAAGCCTTGTTGTAATTCACGGATATCATTATCAATAGCTATGGAAAGTTGATTATACTGTTGAGTAGAAGAAATCAGGGAGGCTATACCTGTTCCAGCTCCTGTGGCAAAAGGACGGCCAGTGTAGTGGCTGTAATGGGTTCTCTTTTGGTACAGGTTGCACCCCGCTCCCAAAATGTAAGTAGGTCTTCTGCATGGGGAAAGGTAATTTTTGGAATAAGAAGGACCAAAACACAGTAATCTCTGTGTGTCAATAAAGAAGCTGAAACTACATAATGAATGAGCCCAGTGAAACAAATGAAATAAGAGCTATCGGGTGCCTGAATGTACTGAAAGGTGGAGTTGACAGTAATTGTTTGATTACCAATTTCGCCCAACTGACGAGGGGGAAGCATATTAGGGGCTAATAAACAGAAGCCCAATCCAGAGACCTGGGAAAGGGTCAATCCAAGGCACTCAGTATTGCCCCACATTAACTGACTGGGATCATTAGTAAAGAGAGGTTCGCCAATAATAGCCACTGCCTCATAGAAGGGAGGCCGAGGAGAGCAGCAGACTCAACATTCCAAATAGTCTGTCTGATTGTTGTGTCTCAAGGTCTTAATGGAAGCGTTAACTAGATGGAGAATAATGTTGGATGACAATGGGGGTCCCACAGGGAGGGTAGGTTGGAAAAGGGTACTAGCGGAGGGTTTTAAGGTTGGCCTTATAATGACTGAGGGAGCCCCTGTTTTGATTTTTGGGCTCGTCTATCCAGGATGTAAGGCTACGTTAGGTCCAATAGCTATTGTAGGGCCCTGTGGAAGTGTTTTAATAAGTTTAATTTTAAATGTGAGGCCCAAGTCACGCCTGGCATATAGAGTCTCAATCCCCATTCATAGCCTCTGGAATTTTCCCAGGAGGCCTTTTTCCCAGCATTAGTGAAAGTGATGGAAAGGGGGTTGCACCAGTTACATATGCATTCATTAGCCAGGGGGCAGGTCCACCGGTAAGGCTGTATGGGGAGGGGTTTATTATCTTTACTATAATATAATCCCATGAAGAGGAGGGTTTCCAGTAAGTGTCTCCAGAGGTCTCTCAGCCCCAGGAGGCACAGTAAAAGTCAACAGAGAAGCCGCATTTTGTGTTAAGAGAGCGGTCTCGGTGTCCTCTAGGGCAAGTATAAAAGGGGGCCATTTGTAGGAGGGTCCTTTTCATCAGGGATCCACATCCTGGTTGCCATACTGGCCGTAAGACAGGATTGGGGGGCTTTTGTTGTGGCACAAAGAAGTCCTGGTAATCCCAATAGTCATGAGCCCCAAGGGCCAGCACACATTGATCAACCTGTAAGGGGTCCCAAGGGATATTGGCAGAGAGCCGAGAGGTTGAATTAGCTACGTCTCCTGCCTCATTAAGAATTACCCATGTAAAGTTAAAGAGTTGATGTGGCAAGGGATTGTTCTTGCCGCTGGAGCACAGTAGAGCCTCGAAGAAGATCTAAGGGAGCAGCATCATTGGAGATAAGGACATTTCTGGTTCTTCTTAGTCTCTGAAATTAAACACAATAAGAAGCCTTCTCAGGGGGGTCCCTGGGTGGGTTATAGAGTTTTATGAGGCGATCTGGAAGCCATCTGGCATTTTGTGTCTCTGAGTCATAAATGTAGGCATGCCCCTTGCCCCAGATGAGGTCTGGGTCTGGACCCTGCCATTTGTTGGATAAAGGGTATCTCCACATAGCCTGTGCATAGTTATTAGCCATGGATGGATGCCAGAAGCGGTCTGCAGCAGATCTACCCACAGAGTCATATGTAAGAAAGTTTAAAACAAATAAAGCATGATTGAGGAGGGTCTTAAAATTGCCTGTTCTGGGGTAGAGTGCTTCTCCCCCAGACTTTAATTTGAAAAGCATGTTTTTGAATGTCTGGTGTGTTCGTTCAACAACTCCCTGTCCTTGAGGGTTATAAGGGATGCCCGTGATATGTTTAATGCCCATTTGAGCACAGAATTGTTTAAAGCTGGAGCTGGTATATCCTGGGCCATTATCTGTCTTAAGAATTTTAGGTATTGGGGTGGTTGCCAGGCTGGCAAGGACGTGGTTGATAACATGTTTAGTAGCTTCTCCCGTCTGTAAGGACGCATAAAGGAAGACACTGTAGGTGTCTATAGAGACATGAATATATTTAAGTTTTCCAAAGGCAGGATAATGTGTAACATCCATTTGCCACAATTCCCCAGGAATCAGCCCACGCGGGTTGACTCCAAGATGTGGCTCAGGCAGAAGCGTCAAACAACCTTTGCATTGGCGGACAATCTGTCTAGCCTATTTACGGGTAATGGAGAATCTTAGCCTGAGAGTATGAGCATTGAGGTGATGCAAATTATGAGCCAGCCATGCAGCGTCAAGAGGCTCAACAGGCCTATAATCTATACTCCCCAGGGCAATCAGCTGGGTGGATCGGTCCACCATATCATTTCCCTCTGTTAAGGGGCCGGGCAGACTGGAGTGGGCACGAATGTGACCCACAAAGAAAGGGGCATCACGGGCGAGAATCAATCTTTGTAGTTCAGAGAATAAGGGAGAGGCATTTGTTGAGGGGCGACTATATGGGACTGTTTCAAGAAGAGGCACAGAGGTGGCTACATAAGCACTATCAGTATACAAGTTGAAAGGCAGATCTCGTAAAACCTCAAACACCTTTATAATGGCTGATAATTCAACAAGCTGTGCTGAGGAGAAGTCAGTCATAAATCGGGAGACCTTTTTGTCTATATAGAAGGCAGCTATGCCTGAGGAAGATCCATTGGTAAAGACCAATGTGACCCCAGCTATTGGGGAACTCTTAGTTCTTTTGGGGA
This sequence comes from Rhynchomys soricoides, assembly GCA_019843965.1. Lineage (NCBI taxonomy): Eukaryota > Metazoa > Chordata > Mammalia > Rodentia > Muridae > Rhynchomys > Rhynchomys soricoides. The sequence goes on along the minus strand of JADRCH010000064.1, from coordinate 1,604,127 downwards.
AGACAACTGGCGTTTTATGCAGAAACTGGACCAATCTATCAGCAGGATAGTGATTATCAATAATGCCTTGAAAGGAGGTACAGTTAATAGCCCAATCGTCATCAGTTTGAATGAGCCACTGGACTTGGGAGGCATTATAGGGAAGGACTATAATGTCAGGGTCTTTGCCAAAGAGTTTAAGGGCGGCCTCCCTGCCAAGACGTAGCAGGTGGGCGACCAGGTGTGGGTAGGTAGGCAGACTGCGAGTTGGGGAGTCTGACAAATGGACGCAAAATAAGGGTTTAGTCTGCCAAAGCAAACCAGTAGGGGAAAAGGGGGTGGGAAAGATGAGGAGGCGAAGAGGCAATTTTGGGGAGTAGTAGCCAATGTGTTGGTCAATTATGGTTTGTTCTACTCTGGCCATTGCCTTTTGAACCTCTGGGGTCAACATTCGCGGAGATGATGGATCAGAATCTCCTCGCAATATGTCAAACAAAGGCTTTAATTTACCTGTAGTTAGCTTTAAATAAGGGCGTAGCCAATTAATATCAATCAGTAGCCGCTGAAAATCATTAAGTGTTAGCAGGGAATCATGCCTCAGTTGAATCTTCTGGGAAAGTACCTTATGGGGGAATAGTTCGAACCCCAAGAACAAATGGGGAGGGTGTACTTGTATTTTTTCAGGGGAGACCTGGAGCCCTCGGTCTTGGAGAGCAGCAATAAGTTGTAGTCCTGCCTGATGGAGCTGTTGCTCATTGGGCCCTGCCAGAAGAACGTCACCCATGTAATGAACCACATAAAGGTCGGGGAAGAGGGGCCTGAAAGGATCAATGGCTTGGGCCACATATTTTTGGCAAAGAGTAGGGCTGTTGGCCATGCCTTGGGGGAGGACCCGCCACTGGAAGCAGGGGAAAGGTCCCTCACAGTTGATTATGGGAAGACTAAACGCAAAACATTTGCAATCTTCAGGGTGGAGGGGAATGGAAAAGAAACAGTCTTTTAAATCAATGACTAATTTTAGGTATCCATCAGGAATGGCCACAGGGGAGGGTAGACCAGGCTGTAGGGCACCCACAGGGACCATGGTTTTATTGACTGCTCTGAGGTCCTGTAGCAGGCGCCATTTACCATTTCGTTTTTGAATGACAAAAATAGGTGTGTTCCATGGCGAGGTAGAAGGTTCAATATGTCCCGCAGCCAACTGTTCCTGCACTAACGCTATGGCTGCAGACAATTTTTTGGAACAGGGGGACAAATGGTCAATCCAGACAGGAATGTCATCTTTCCAGGTGATCTTGTCTGCCTGGTGTGCAGGAGGAGCAATGGTCCTCATGAAAAATGGCTATCGAACCCTAAGCCTGTGCGATCTCTTTTGTGAGTGGTGGTTAGGGGTGTTGGGCTTCCCTGGTTTTGTTTGCCAAGCCCCTGTCCAGGGAGGTAACCCTGTGCAAGCATCTGTTGGGCAATCACCTCATTGGGACTGCACATAAGGATTTTCATCTGGGAGAGAATATCTCTGCCCCAGAGATTGATAGGAAGGCCAGGAACAACAAACGGCCGGACAGTGCCCTTATTTCCCTCGTTGTCCTCCCAAGTTAAAAGCTGGGAACTCTGTAAGGTATTTTTGGACTGCTCAATTCCTTGTAGATGGGTCATGGAGGCTTGTAAGGGCCAATGGTGGGGCCCAGAATCCTGTGACAATACAGTGGAATTGGCCCCTGAATCTAAGATTCCTTCAAAAGTCTTTCCCTGAATTTTAAGGTTTAGTGTAGGGCACTCCCTAGTGATGGCCTGAACCCAATTGAGGTCTAAGGAGCCTGGTCGGGAAGAACCGAGTTGTGTGCCCAGTGCAGGGTGAGAGGTGTCTAAGGGTAAAGGCAGAGCCTGGGCCAAACATTGGCCCTGGGAGATAGATATTGGACCCCAAGGGGCGCTGGCCAGAACCTTAATCTCTCCAGTATAATCACTGTCTACCAAGGAGTGGTGGATGCTGAGGCCGCTCAAAGTAGATGAGGCGTGGCCCAAGATCAAGAAATAAGTATTTTTGGTGGGAGGCCCAAATATCCCCGTAGGGAGAATCTGTACTTCCTCCTCCAGTTTTAGTATTGTATGGGAGGAGGCACACAGGTCCACTCCTGTGCTTCCTGGGTTGGCTCCGTAGAGGGCGAGAGGGGCTTTACTGGCCAGCTCTTCCCCAAGGCCGGAAGAAATGAAATGGGTCCAGGGGCCTGGGGCTGGCCCCCCAATCCGTTTTTTGAAAGGAAGGCAGCGGACGCCAGGAGATATCAGTAGTGGAGCAACAGGTATTGGCCCAGTGTTTGCCCCGCCGGCAGCATGGGCAGAGGGTGGGGGGCTGTGAAGACCTGCCCATAAGGCCCGAGGACACCTGGGAAGGCTCGACTGACCCTGGAGCGCTGGGGCACTGGCTGGCAAGTGGCCTGTCTGGCTGCACCTAAAGCAACTCTTTTGAGTATTATGAGCCTGAAGCGTGGCTCCCACTGCAAGTTGGACTGCCTGAGACATTTTGGAAGAGAAGGAATCTACATCGAGACACAGGTGGATCATCTCATCTAGAGTCTTATCTCTGGTTTTGCCTCGTAGAGAGGCCCTGCAGGCTGAGTTTGCATTTTCATAAGCCAACTGTCTGATAATCTTATCATTGGAAGCCTCGTGGCCCAAGGTTCTCTCTGCAGCCTCTAGGAGGCGGCTCACAAACTCACTGTAATCCTCTTGGGTCCCCTGAGTAATTTTAGTTAGAGGAGTGAGTGTTGAGCCCGCGGCTGGAAGAGCCCGCCAAGCACCGAGAGCTGGTTTAGCTGTCTGGGCCAGGAGACCAAAGGGAAGGCGCCACTGTAGGGCCTCCGTTGAATATTTTCATTGGCCACTGAGCTTGTCTAGGGTCCATGTCACAGAAGGCGATCATGGAGACCGTGAGTTTGTGGTGGCAGCCGCCTGGCAGCGATCTATAAAGTCGGCCTTCCAAGTTAGAAACTGGCAGCGGGTGAGAACTGCCTGAACCAAGCGAATCCATTCTCCTGGGAGCAAATAGCCACCCCGAGACAGGGAGTCAAGGACTGAAAGGGTAAAGGGGGCATTAGGTCCATAGGTCCTGACTGCACCATTCAATTCCTTTAAATTTTTAAAATGTAGCTTGTGGAACTCGCTGTGCCCACTAGATGGCGCTGGCGGTTCGTGGAACTCACCGGGTCCACCGGGTGGTGCTGGCAGTTCGTCCTCTCCACTTTCACTTTCTCGAGCTCCCTGCCCCTCACCGTCAGGGTCGCTCAGTGCGTCCTCAGAAGGATTAAAGGTGGGGGAAGGGTTTTTAGGCTCCCCGGAAGAATGGTTTACCACAGGGAAGGCCAAAGAAACGCTATGGGACCCTCTGGCCCCCTTTTTATGTGGTTTGGAACTGAGGAAGGGCTTATTTGCCGATCCAGAAATCGGGGCTAGAATGGTCTCATGAAGAGTAGACTGTAAAGAAGCAAGTTCAGCAGAAAGTTGAGCGAACTGCTTTTGGAGCTTTAGTACTTCTTTAAGTTTGCCTATCTGTGCAGAGAGTTGTTTTTTGGACTCAAGGAGAGATGCACTAGGAACTGACAGTGCAGGAGTACAAAATCCCTGGGAAGCATCGGGAAGAGGTCTTGGGGGAGGAGCCGAGGGCCACAGCAGCCTGTCAGGGTTATGACATTTCGCAGCCTCGTCCTCTAAAGTCCCAGCCTCCTCAGGATCCAAGAGATCATAGTTTAGTTCTCTGGTCACATTGGGAATGTTAAGGCAGCCCCGGAGTGGAGAGGAGGGGCTGACCCCGAGGAAGAGGGTGGTTTGTTTTATTTCTTAATTGGTTTTGGCAAGGAAGACCTGCTTTTAGATTGGGATGTCCTGGGGAAGGTCCGCTAAATGGAGGAAGGTTATTTCTTGGGAGGGGTGAATAAAGAGGTCTTGGAGGGGGTGCCTCTGCCCCCAAAGGCATGGACTCCAATGAAGGGATGTCTGAATCTGAGGACTTGGGCATATCTATAATTACAGAGGGAGACATGGCAGGGACCTGGGTGTCGGATTGTTTATCCGGGAGGGAGGCTGAAGATTTTGTACTGGAAAGAGGGCAGAGACAATACTCTGCAACTGATAGTAATTGTTGTTTGTCTGGATCGGAAGACGCAGCCTTGACTATATCCCTTAATTAAACCCCAATATGTAAAGACTGTGTTGGGGACAGCATCAGGCCCCTCGCGACTCAATTTCTCATTAAGATCTCGTCCCACCTTTTGCCATTTTCCCAGGTGAATTTCTGGCACATTCACTATGAACCAGGGACAGGCTTTATCTATAAAAATGAAAAACTTAATTAAATCTTTCTTTTTAACTTTAACTCCTCTCTCTCTGAGTGAACCCTTTAAGTCTTTAATGAAGACTGCTTCTTTAGTCAACTTTTGGCCCATTTTTATGAGACGGACGAAAATCACTTACCGAGGATGAAAACTCTTCATGAACTGGGGGAGGGGGCCTCAAACATCCTGGAGCCAGCGCGATGCCTCTTTTTAGGCAGGGGTCTGTCTGGCAAGGATCCGTACCTCGCCCCCACGTTTGGTGCCACATGTCCCATCCAGCGGAACCCCGTTATTTGCAGGGTTCAAGGAGGACCGAGCCTGAAAAGAAAATGGGCGAGAGAGAGGAGGGAAGCCGAGCAAGGTTTCCTCAAGGTCTCACTTTATTCCAGACACATGTAGCTTTTAAAGAAAAATGAATGTAGAAGGGAGGGGGAAAGGAGGCTTGTGGCCCCCCCAGCTGCCATAGCTTAATTATTTTATTATACCAGACCATCTGGCGTCAAACTGTTTTATGGTCGGTCTATTTCCCAGAAATGTGAAGGACAGCTTATCTTACAGAAACATAGCTAGTTCTTGGAAGGTCATTAGGTTCAGATTCCCAAGGACAGCATGAAGGCCCTGGCTCTGATGTCACCAGCTTATCTTGTACAACCACAGCTGGTTCTCAGAAGGTCTCAGATTCCCAAGGATGTTGTGGAGGCCCTGGCAGATTCCCAGGGAAGGTGTGGGGGCCTGGCTCCTGACAGTCCATTATCTATCATTGTCATTATACAGAAAAGATAATTGTCCCCCTCAAGTCCTTTCATCAGGTTTCCTACTTTGCAAAGACTGATGTGAATGTGTGACTGAGTTCAATGCCACCTGAATGTAGGTGAATGACAAGGTTGATTCGAAACCTCCTTGATTAACTTTTACTCAAAATTTGTGTGTTTCACCTGTCTATTATAGGAAAGATTACTTTTTAATACAAGTATGGTATTTTTTGACTTATAAAGATAACACCCCCAAAATATGTGTGATGATATAAGTTCAGACCACCAAAAGCATGTAAGGCTGGCTAAGATGGCTCAAATATGTAGTTCCAACATTCCTATAGTGAAATTGAAATCCCTGGAAGCATGAAGGCCATCTCGCCCAGTATAAGCTGCAATGATCACTAAGGAATTCTGTCTCTAACAAAGAATGCATGAACTAACATCCAATATTCTCTAACCTCCATGCACATGTACACGCCATGGCATTCACAGGCATACAAACACACACACATTCTCTCTCTCTCTCTCTCTCTCTCTCTCTCACATACACACACACACACACACACACACAAAACCAACATGTATACATATCTAGAAATAAAAATAATATTCATTCAATTTTAGTCTTTTTCTAGGTCTTATATATTTATTATACAGTTTATAAGTATTTTAAAACAAATCTTTATCCAACTGAATGTCATTAAAGATCAAAGAGGGTCTTCTTTGGCATTTCTGGTATAGGTAGTCCCTTATTGGAGGAGATGAACAAGTACCATGTGCACTGGAGAATTTGGACAGTATTCCTGGCCTGTCTTCTTCAAACAAAAGTAGTCAAAAAATGGCATGTGCCCATCCGCACAGGACACTCAATTCCAGATGTCGCCAAGTCTGTCCTGTAGGGAAAATCTATAAAATGTTGGATTAAAGATTCTTAAATGCCATGATATAACTAGCTACTTCATTGTTAGGAATTTTGAAAGAATATGAAATTCTATGCAAGAAGTGACTAAGTATTGAAGGGGTCAAAGTTGGAACCACCATCCTCAGATTCCTTAGAGTCATTGACAAGGATAGTTATGGTATTAAGGAGAAACTGCCATTTTTCATACCTGTGTATGCAGTGTAGCTGTAGAAACCATTATGACTAGTCAGAGTGGGTATTAACAAGAATGTTAAACCCTTGAATTTTCATTTTGTCTGTGTTATTTACAGCATATCATTATTCTCATATATTAACACACTAATAGTTTCATTTTCATTAGTGACCAATACCTTTTTTTTGTGGCTCATTAAGAATCTTTCTAACCAGAAACAATCTGACTATACACCCTCCCTTGGTTAATCTCACAGTTTCCTCATTGTGGATTTAAACTTGAGGTTAAGAAAAGGTTAATGACATCTTTCACATCGCTTATAGTGAGGGCTGTGTTCATGGCCATTTCTTTGCTTTTTATTTTTGTCAACAAACAGGAAATATTATACTGTGTACTTCATTAATAAACTATAAATTCATATTGTTTTTAAACATTCTATTATGTTTAGGAAATATTCACCTTAGCATATAACACTTAGACCTCCTTTTCTCTAAACAGAATAAGTAAACAAACAACCCCATGCAATAACATTATCCTACTGCTTTGCTTCAACTCAAAAGCTATTAATGTTTTAAAAAAGAAAAGGAAGATTCTGTGATTTTATTTATTTGTTTGTTTGTCTATTTTTTATTTATTATTTTGATAAATTTTTCACTGGCTAGTACCTCTCCAATGTAGTTCTCCATACACATGAAAATGTGGTTGGAAATCTCAGGTAAATCTTTCTGGTTTCTATCAAATATTTTATCACTTTATTCTTCCTTGCCTCAATGACTTGTGGTGTAAATGGAGTGATAGAAAACACCATTTCAAAGGTTTTGAGACCAATCATTCTAATTCAGAGATGGGCATAGCAAAATATATATATATATATATATATATATATATATATATATATATATGAAATTTAAGTTCTTGCTTTGGTGGCAACTGTCTTTCAATTTGTTTGGCTTAACTGGTAGATATAACATTTATGAATTAAAAGGATTAAATCAAAGTACTGCATGGATAAACAGAAGTTTCCATTAGCTTTGATCATCCTGTTCTTAGTAATAGTTATGAATTTTAGAATGACATTTATGTGTGACTGGAGGGTATTCCATATATTTGTGTTTGGTGCAGGTGAGAAAAATAAATATTATCACTATGCCATGTATATGTAGTTATACATGGATTCATAATTCAAAAGAAATTATATTACTAGCTCCCAGCTTGCTTACAGGAAAATAGAAGTTGACTTGGTTAACTAAACTACTACATGTCAGTTTAATTTTCACTAGCATATATTGAAGCGTTTTCACTAAGAAATATTGAGGAGCTGACTAGACAATTAAGAACATGTATTACTCTCCTAGTGGATCAGAGTTCAATACCCAGTACCCTTACTGGACAGCTTTTGACCAACTGTAGCTCTAGGTCCAGAGGATCTGATGCCTCTAACCACCAGAAACATCTACACATGCGTGGCATACACTCACACAGACATACATATATATGTGATTTAAAATAAAAGGAATCTAAAAAAATTGAAGAAAATATTAGAACTAGAAGCTGAGTAACATCAAGTGTTTACTACTGACTGTACTTGGCCTGTATGTGTGAAACTCTCACAAAAGAAAATTGAGTGTTGTTTATATCTCCATTTTGCAAATCAGATCATTGAAGTTCATGAAGTGAATTAACAATCTCTAGTATTAAGTAAGGCCATTTTAACTTTTACTGACTTATTAAATCATTTTTCAAAGTTGAGACATATTCAAATCAGAGACTGGCAGGCTCATAAGACTTATAATATATTAATTATTAATGCTATAATCCTGATGATCAGCTTGTTTTGACCACTAACTGAGTGCTCTGATGATGTGTCAGATGCTGAGTTAGGACCTCATTTAGAATTCATGATACTACTGTTCTGTGTTAAAGGTCCCCAACATTTACTAATGAGAAATATGCATTAACATTAGTTCTGTTCATTTTTTTAAACTAATGAGTATAAATATTAGCACAGTAACATACATATATATATATTGGTTGATTAATCTCAAATGTTTTTAAAAGAACAATTGAAAAGGAACAGAAGAAATCTGTCTGATTAGAGCTCAATATATTTCAATTAGGATTTTTCCCCTAAGAGAAGCTATTTGACAACTCTGACAAAATAAGAGCAGTTGAATAAATTATATTCAACAGTCAGTATAAATTATTTGAAGAACTTTTAATGGTAACTTAAAATGACTGACATGACCTTCAGAGCTTTAGGTTTGAATTGACTGAGTAGATGTGGAATAGAGAAATGAAAGTCAAGCACACAGAAAACCTGGAATTGGGTGGTCTGTATGCTAAGGTGAAGGTATACCAGCAGTCCAGAAACACTGTGCTTTTACTATGTACAGTTGAACAAGGAGGGGGAATAGCTATTCTTGGTAGGAAGTGTCTGTAGGGAATCACTCTCAGGCTGAGATTATCAAGAAGAGAATATTGTGCTTCGTATTTTCTGCACACTGTCTACATCCGGTCCTAGACCAGGAGAAGGTCTTGCCATTCTCTGAGTCTCAAGCAAATGAAAACAGAAACATATTCATATGCAACTTCATCCATTCCCCTCAATTGACCATGATACATATTATATGAAGAAAATCAGAATATGAAATACTCACACATTTTAATACAATATTTCTTCCACCTAAGAATTTGATAAAATATGCAGCTATTATGTAAAGATGCCACCATATTTACTAATGACATTTTGCCATATGAATAATCTTTATTTTTATATATTCTATTGAGCTACTATACTATAACTTCATCACTAATATTCTAAAATCACAGGCTTAGGAGATGTAAAACTGAGTAAATGCTGGTTATATAAGCATGAGGACCTGAGTTTGGAACCCTAGCTCCCATAAAGAAAGGCAGGTGTATCTCTCTGTGTCTGGACCCCTATTAATGAAGATGCACAGACAAGTAGCTCACTGGTAGCCAGTTGGCGATCTTCTGGGTGAGTAGACACTCTGTCTCAAAAAAACCAAAGTAAATGGTGATAGAACAATACAAAAATTATCCACCAATGCACACATGCATGGTTACCACAATCACTGCAATGCAGACATTACATTATGTCACTTCTATAAATAAAGCCAAGTTTATAGAACCAAAGTCCAAATAATAGTTGCTACGGTTTGGGCAGAGAGAATACTGAGAAATTATGAATGAATTAATGAATGAATGGCCACAAAACTTCAGTTAAACAGTTAAATTGTAATTTTCTGTTCAATATTTTGGGGTTAAAAGATGTATTAAGCACTTAAAACTATTTAGACGTTACTAATAGGATTTGTTCTTATTGCAAACAATATTCATTTAAATATCATTAACTAAAAATGTAAAAATTGGTAAAGAAAGTAAGTTATATTACTTACCAATAAAAATAGAGATTTGTAGGATTGGGATATTTCTCTGTAAGTAAAATACTTGCTTTTCAAACATGGAGACCTCAGAAACCATGTGAAATGCAAAAGTTGTGCAAAAGTATATGATATACTTGCAATCCTATGAATGGAGACACCATGAATTTCTAATAGAGATCCTCATTGTATAGCATACATCACACAGTCTACTTGCAAACATGTGCATTATAATGTTACATTTTATTTTGGAATAGAATAGATCTATATAGATTCCTAGGACTTGCTGGCAAGACAGTCTAGACTACTTGTTCAGTTTCAGGCCAGTAAGAGAATTTGTCTCACAAACTAAATTGAACAGAACCTGAGGACTGGCTCCTGAGGATATCTATTGGCCTCCACATGTATATACTTTCACATGATCTCCCCACATACATGTGCTCCCACAATCATATATACCTGTACATCATGCACAGGTGCATTCATATACATATTCACAGAACGCAGTTTCAAAATATCAGATGTTTATGAAAGTTCTAACATCAGTTTTAACTCCAATTTCCCATTGTTCTGTTCTTTAGGAAATGTTAAGTCAAACTCAGTATCACTCTATTTTATTCTTCTGTGGATTTGTACATATAACCTTCTGTCTACAGAGTATGGATCCGATACTAGCAAAATCCTTGTTACTTTCTATCTCTCCCAAGCTCAGTGATCATGTTGCTTCTCTGAAACAGTGGAAGACTTGGATCAGCTGGGAAAATCTTCCATAGGTTTCCAGCTTCCTATAGCTCTACCTATAAATAATAATTTCCCAAATATCACCCTATTAATTTTATTTAAAAGTAAATGGTAAAAATTGTGTGAATACAATCTAATGATTTGATGCTAGTAGCACAACTCAAAAACCTCAGAAACTTTTTCTTTCACATGCATAAAATCTATATTTGGAATGTCACATGCAAAGAAGTTGCTTATTATTCCCATGTTACTGATGTTCAGATGTCATAGCATATTTAAATGCTACATGAAATGTTTACAACAGTAACAACTCAAAAGCCATAATGTTCATAATGTTATGACCATACAAAATCATATTTTATACCCCAAAAGAAAATATATATGAAACAAAATGCTCAACATTATTAATTTTAAAAATAATTTGTGTTTTCATCCATATCTAGTACAGTCCTGTGCAGTGTCCTATGTTACAGCCATACACAAAATCCATTTGCAAACATGTGCCTCACTATGTCACTTTCTAGGTTTGAATGGAATGCGTGAGGATTATTTGTGTTAAATGTACTTTGAAGTGTAACATTATCCCTTCTGATAAGTGGTAGGATGTAATGAAAAGAGATGGTTCCTTGGGTTTAGATACAAAGCAAACTCCATGTTTATTTAATGAGTGATTTGAGATGGTTACTTAAGCTTTCCAAATCTCCTTTTTGCCACCACACAATGGGCGCTATAGTGTTCACCCCAAAGGTTTGTCATGGGGATTAAACAGAATGTTAATGGAAAGATGTGCAGCCATGTGCCTGACTCAAGGCAAACACAGATATTAGCCACTATTATTACTGTCAGTGTTGTTCAGGTTTCTTTATTCTTTCTTACTAGGGAAAAATTGCTTCCTACAGTTTCATCTCTGAAATGGACGTCATTATCCAGCATCTGTTCCTAACCTCAACAAACATGAATAAAATCCTCACATGTTTAGTACTTATTAAACCTTAAGCCAGGGTCTTGATGATCACAAAGAATTATTATGGTGCTTAGAAGGAATGGCCTTTAGATCAAAATATAATTGGTGGAAAAATTGCCCTGACTACCTTAAAAAAAAGGGGGGGGGGCAAGAGACAGAGGTGTAGAACTAGAAAGATCTTGACAGAAATGAGCTGCTTGGTACTATCACATCCAACACCTTAATCCCCAGATAAATATCTGGCAACTCCATGAAATTAGTAAAGTTTCCTTGTTACTAATTTAATTTAATGTTACTTCATTTACTCATTTAAGTTGACAAATACAATTGAATCTGTTGGTGATCTCAGCCAAGAAATTTTGAAGCAACTGAGTAAAATTCTACTGTGTCTATACCATGTTCTTTTGTTGATTGACATCTAAGCTGGTTTCATTTCCTTGCTGTAGGAAATACAGAAACATTAGACATGCATTATCACATGTCTGTGATAGGATATAGAATTCTTTTGGTATATGTTTAAGGGTGGGGAAAAGTGAAATTATGAAATTTTGAAGAGTATAGATGGAATTGGAGAATATTATATTATAGAAGATGAGGAGTATCAGAAAAAGACATTGCATGTTCTGAGCCATGAGTGGATCCTAATTTCTTATGAAGTATTGGATGTATATATAAGGAGCCAAGACATAGACAATGAACTAGGTAAGAGACCTGAGAGGGAACAAGAAGACAAAAGGTAACATGTGACATGAAAGTGTGAGAAAACTTAGAGGAAGTGAGAGGAGAAGGAAACAAGGCAGGTGGGGATAAAACAACAAAATCAAAGTTTGAGAAAAATCGTATCAAGAACTACTCCTTTGTAAGGAAATTAAATATTTTTAAATGCTAGAAATAAAAGTTAAGAACACCAGCAAAAAAAAGAAGCCTTACACAGTCCCCTACATTTATCACTTCTGTGGCCAAAGCAGTTAATGTTGGTGTTCTTAAAGTGTCAAAATGTACTCTCTAGTGACCTTCTAGAAATATCCAGTAAACTGAGACTAGAGGATGCATAAACAGTTATGGATATGGGACACCTAAGGAAACAACTCTATATCATTAGCACCTGGTTAAAGAAGGCAAAATAAAGAACATCTCAGCTATGAAAATGGATTTAATTTTTCCTCTGCTGGCAAAATCTATAATCCTAGCTACTCATTAGACTGGTGTAAGAGAACCCCAATGCAAGGCTATCCTGGGCCTGGGTTATAGACTGATTGTAAAGACAGTGTAGCCAATGTAATAAGACTGTCCTTACAAATAAAAATTTAAAAGGGGGGGGTTGGGAGGTATGTGAAATAAATGGTCAGTGGTAGGGTCCTTGTCTAGCAAGTAAATGAACCTAAATTCAAGCCCAAATATTGCTTGATGAGGCAGAGAGTGGGAGATAGAATTTTGCACTCCAGGATGAAAGATGAAGAGTTTTACTGAACCCAGGAAGAAGAATCTATCCTTTCTTTAGTTATATTTGAGTAATCACGTATGAATATCGAGATGGGAAGGCTAGGCAGATAAGTCTCTGTATGGGGAAAGGAATTATCTCTGAGCCTGATGACATAAGTTGAACCTCTAAGATGCATATGGTGGAAAGAGAGACCCACCATACGGGCCTGGGGTAATCAACTCTGGTCCTGTAAGCTGTCCTCTGATCTTCATACAGGAGATGTGGCATGTGCACCTCCTCCCCCCACAATACATAGGTAGATAAATTTAATAAGAAATGCCAAAATTGATAAAAGACAAAATTATTTAAAATTAACATGCAATTGGTTATAAGCAGTTAAACGTTTTGTTTTCTTTTGTTTTGTTTTGTTTGTTTGTTTTTTGGAAAGAAAGCCTGAGTGGCTGTGTCTTGTGGGCTTAAGCATTGTTATAACATGCCTCATGCCAAATTAGTTTACTTTATCTGCATTATGTCTTCATATTGACTGGCAAGAATCTGGTGGTCAGCAAAGAATTACAGCAATTTTGTGAAAGAGAAAAAGAGAAATAAATACAGTCAACAGAGAACAGCTTGTTAAAATTAACATAATTGTATGTAAAGCTACTGTTAGTCTTTTACAAATGTTCTTCAATGCTGTCAGCTGCTTGGGTCTTTTGATATGATCAAAAGGCTATTAAGTATATCATTTTATTTCTGATATTGAGAGGCTATTTTGAGTGACCATTGATGAAAGATTCTAAAACTCCTCTGAGGTCAATTGATGTGTCAGAAGATTCAGGACAAACAGGTCAAAAGGAATGTATACATTCAGATAAACATCTGAGAAACAGTTCACACGTTTTAAGATCCAAAGACTGCAGTGTAGGCCACTTATTCCATAAAATTCTCATTTTTATCAAGAGAATGTGGGGTACTTGATTACATCAGAGCGTATCAAGGGGTAAATGATGTGGAAACATTGGATCTGTAGGCATCACATTTCCACCGTGCTTTATATGATGATCTGCACAGAAGGCTTGAATTCAGTGCCCAAATGCCCCCCTTTTCTCCTTTCTTCTCTATAACACTTCATGCAATACATTTTCCATAAATAGTTATGAAATATTTGGTTGATCAAGTGGAATAAATAAATCAATGTGTCTTTGAATGAGGAAAAATGAGCAAGAAAAGTCTGTTATCCCATCTCTAGTAAAGCAGCCTCTAATAAGCTAATTTTTCACAACTGTGAAACATTTGATTGACTTTATTTTATCCTAGACAAAGGAAAAGAATAACTGAAGCTGAAAATTCCACAGCAATTTTGGAAAAATTTCAGAGTCCAAGTTCTCTATGAAGTCTACCAATAAAAAGACACAAGGATTTCAAGTGGGATGCTGGGCCCTATAAATACCTCTGAAACTAAATAATTCTCTTATAATGTCCTTCTAATTTCTGCTTCTTTCTTTAAAAACTATGCAGATTAGATAGAACAAATAATGTGGCACACTCTACACACACTATGTAGGTTTGTTCATATCCCAGATTCTTCCCAATCAGCCACTGGGAGTCTTTCAACCAGTCGTTATCTTTTCAGGACTCAGAGCCACATCTGTGTGGGCAGGGTAGAAAAGGCAGATGTACAGGTGCATTCGCTACTCTTGTACAATTTTGACCAAATTATCTGACACAGACAACTTAGGAAAGACTTACTTTCACTCAGCTTCAGAAAGCTTCAGTCCAGGATAGAAGAGAAAGCAGGACAAATCAACCTTGTCCATGGAGGCAACTGTATAAGGCAGACATTACTCACTGCCTGGCTGACCAAGAAATAGAGAATCACACCTGAACTGGAGCTAGAGTAAAACCTTTGAAGACCTATCCACAGTTACCCACTGCTAGATCAAACATCTTAGCAGTGTACACCAAATCAAAGTAGTGCCACTAGCCAGGAGAAATGGTGTTCAAAATACCTACTGGGGACACTTTAAATTCAAATCATAGTAACAGGAAAGCACATCAAAAATTCTGAGTTAGAAGCAAATACTTGAGACCCTCATCTTGAGAATTAGGTGCAAATACTAACAGACAACAAAGGTCATCCTAATTTATTCCTTAAGTAGAGGAGAGAAATGGTCTTCTAGGTTATTCATAACAGTTTTGTAAACTAACTGGATGGTGGCAGTAAACTGTAACTTCAGGCAGGTTTTTGAAAGTTCTGAGAATAATTTTTTTTTTTTAGCTCTGATACTAAACAACAACAACAACTAACAAAGACAGCAAGAGATTAATAACCACACCATGTATCTCTCCCCCCTCCAGCCTCCCCCGTTCTGTGTCTCTAGCAAATACCATACAATACAGAACCTTCTGAAGATTTGCTTTTTCCCTTAAGGGAAAGAATTATGTTGCACCCTTGGACCCAAGGCCAGGAAATCAAGGAGGCCATCTTAGAATCCCCCATTCACACTTAGTCTACCTAGTTTTCTTTCTTACATCTAAGTATTTTGATGATGAACAGACAGTAGGATGTTTCTGAGGGAAGATAATGATTGCAAAAGGAAAGGAAAAAAGGGGGTGACAAATAAAGGAGCTAGAAATGCCTAGTCCCTCAGATTCTCCAGTTGCCAATATGATGGGAGAGAGGTTCAAAGGGTCAGGAAATCGAATAAAAATATGTAGCAGGGGGGATGAGGTACTGGTGATAGTTACTGAAGGGTCACAGACACCAGGAAAACATGAGGCTCCCAGGACCCAACGGGGATGACTTTAGATGAAATGCACAGAGAAAGGGGAGATAGAACCTGTAGAGACCACTTCCAGCAGATAGGCACAGCTCCTGGTCGAGGGATGGGGTCACCTACTCATCTAAAAGTTTTTAACCCAGAAATATTCCTGTGGAAAGAAAGAACAGGGATAGAAATTGGTGCAGAAACTGAAGGAAGGGCAATCCGGGAACTGCTCCACCTGGGGATCCATCCTATCTGCAGACACCAAACCCAACACTATTGCTTTGGTCAAGAGGTTCTTGTTGACAGGAATCTGGTGTGGCTGCTCTTTGGGAAGTTCAGCCAGCACCTGACCAATGCATAAGTGGATGCTTGGAGCCAACCATCAGACTGAGTTCAGGGACCCAGTGGGGAAGCTGGTGGAGGGACTGGAGGAGCAGAGGGGGATTAAAAACCCATAAGAAGAACAACATCGGCTGGCTGGACTACCCAGTGCTTCCAGAGACTAGAACACCAACCAAGGAGTGTACAGGGAGGGATCCATGGCTCCAGATACATATGTAGCACAGGATGGCCTTGCCTGACAACAATGGGAGAGGAGGCCCTTGGTCCTGTGGAAGTTTGATGCCCCAGAGTCGGGGGGATGGTGGAGCGGTAGAGCATGAAAGGGTGAGTGGGTGGAAAAGCACCCTCATAGAGGCAAAGAGGAGGGGAGTAGAGGGCAGATGTGGTATGGGGGGTTTGTGGAGGGGTAATCGGGTAGTAGGATATCATTTGAGATGTAAACAAATAGAATGATTAATTTTAAAAAAAAAGTTCTACTTTTTAGGGCAGACCTTTAACAGAAATCCTTGTGATAGAAGAAGAATTTTGCGTATAATTAAAATGAGCACTAGTGAAATACAGAATATTATGTATCCAATGCTATCAAGTCACTAAACATATGTAGTGAGCAAACATTCAAAATGTGGCTATGATTCAGAAACTGGTGTCTCTATTTTATGAATCTTAATTTTTGTTTTGGTTTGGGTTTTGAAGTGCTACATATTATATACCAGGTCTTGTGCATGCTCAATAAATATTTTGTCAATGGCCTAAATCTCAGCCCTATTTTTTTGTTTGAGACAGATTCCTAGTTTAGCCCTCAAATTGCTATCTTCCTGCTTCAGTTTTCTGAGAACCTGGCTCTATTTTGCTTAATTTTTGTTAATTTATATGTCAGAATAAATAAACACTTCCATTGGTGGGAGTCTGCCATACTCCACAACACAACCACAGAGGAATAATTTCTCTGGCAAAAGCACAGGAGCCCTGACAGCTACACATAAGTAAGCCCTATGACATGTCTTCACTTGAAGCAGCTGTCCTATTAAAGAAACCTGAAAACGATTTACCTGAAAATCTCTTTAAACTTAAAACAAAATAGACCAGTGAAGTGCTTTTAGTATATTTGTGGGCTTTGTTTTTCAAAGACATTTAAAGAACATTTAAATGAACATTTAAAGAACAAATGTTTTGCTTTGATGTAGAGATGGAGTTTAAGTAACTATCATAATCTTTTCTTTCTATTTTACTTTCCACAGTCACTGTCATCCTTTGAAAGTGAATAAATTTACATGGAACAATCAAATAAGTATGTTAAGCAGGAAGACATGCAGAAATAGAAAAGGTGTGTAGCTCTTAGTTTATAATAGTGTAAAGTATCTATTGATGGCTCCTTTTCCAGGGCCTACATACTCAGAGAAATATCTTCATATTAATCACGTATGTTGCAGGATCAGTGTTTTGGAGTTCTGAGAGTCCCACTGTTTAGCCCGATACAAGAGTGCTCAGCAGGACTGAGGGATTGAGCAATCCAGGGGTCACTAAGAGGGTTGTTAATTTTCATACAGCCTCTATGGTTCTACTATAGGTAGATTCCAAGGAATGTAGAAGACATGCATTTGCCACTGAACTGAAGCTATCCACTCCTTCCTGGAGTAGCAAGATATAAGGTTGAGAAACCTATACTTCTACTTTGAACGTGTTCATACTGGATACTGAACAGTCTAAATAATATTAAAAAGTACACATCCTCATTTATGGTTGATTTATACCCGAGATCAGTAGTCTAAAACCAAATAACAGATGCATATGTATTAGAAAACAACATAACTAAAACATATTGAGTCCTTCCCTTGTTTGAATGTGTGGTGTGTGAGTGTGTGTGTGTGTGTGTGTGTGTGTGTACATGTATCAGGGTGCATGTTTCCTCAGACCTAGAATAGAAATTCATGGTTGTTTGCACTCTGTTATTTCACAGGGTCTCATTAGATCTCCCTCCATTTCTCGGTATCTCTTGACTTGATCTTGGACCTTATCCAGATGTTCCAGTACAATCATGTTTTCATTTTCCTCTGTAAAGCAGTTCTACTGGGCTTTGTAACATGCTCTGAGGTCTGTTATTTCATCTGTAAATGGCTTTTCAATGTGGTTAGTTAGATTTCTGCTAAAAGAGAAAATTTCCTGTAATGTTTCAAAATAGTAGATATTTCTGCTCCCCACCAAGCAATTAGATGATGGTGTTAATTTGTACAGCCGACAGGTAGAAAGCAGATTATCCTGCCAAGAAGAAGGTGTGTGCACTCCTCCTACTGCACTGTGTCATCACAGCAGCAGGATCTTCTCATGCATCATCCAACATGCAGGAGGCACCTTTCTCTGTTGTGCTATTTCCATTGTGCTTTAATTATCTCTCTACATGACTGCAGCCTCCAAATAGGAAAGAAACTCCTCAAGGCAGAGATAGTTTCGTATCAATTCCTATAACCCCAGGCCTTAGTCTGCTGCCTGGGACCTAATTATAGCAATCAATATATGGTTAATAGGCTAATAGGGCCATCATTCATTTAACAAATATTCCCTGGCTATATACAGAACCTGATGTTCAATCTGAAATCTGTAAAAGTAATAAGAGTTAGATGTATTTGAAGAGAAGACTAGTGAAGAGACAGCATGAGGTGAACAGAAAAGCAAGCATGACTGACTGACAATCATTCTACAGAGTGGGACAGAGGGGATTAAGATAGTCTTGCTTCAGATCATTCTTTGGAGTTCTGGCCACTTTTTTCTGATTGCAATACCTTTCACTAAGACATTATTGTGGACTAAGGGCTGAAGATAGTACGCTGGCATCAAGATGAAAAAACCCAGCTGTATACTACTATATATGGATACTATAATTGCCATGTTTATTACTGTACTAATCTCAACAATTAACATATGAAAATAACCTAGATGTCAATCAGCACATGATAGACAAGAAATATATATATACACACAGTGGAATTATATTCAAGTATAAAGAAAAATGAAATAGTGACATTCCTGGAAAACCGTATGGAATTTAAAATAATTATATAAGCAAACAAAGCCTGATCAAGAAATACAAATGCAATATCATGTATGAGGAATGTAATGTGAAAAATATATAAATACATACAAACACGTGGGATGTTACAATGTGTGTGTGTGTATATATATATAAATAAAAGCATGAATGTACAACATGAAATGGGAAGAACCATAAAAGATGAAAGAAGGTAGAGGGGTATAGTAGAATAATGGGACATGTCATGGTTTGAAGAGGCATGGTCCTAACAGACTAATATGTTTGAGAGCTTGGTCCATAGGAAGTGGTCTTACAGTGAGGGTGTGCTTTGAGGTCTCATATGTTCAAGCTAGATCTAGTGTGGCAGTTGCTTCCGATTCCTATGGATCAAGACATAGAACTCTCAGCTCCTTCTTCAACACCATGTCAACTTGCACGCTGTCTTCTTTCCTGCCATGAAGATAATGGACTAATCTGAACTGTAAGCAAGCTGCAATTAAGTATTTCTCTTTATAGGTGATTCCATGATCATGGTATCACTTCACAGTAATAAAACCCCAGTGAAGACAGGATATACATGTTAAAAGCAGATAAACATTTGGCAGAGTACTCTAGGGGAAACAGACAATTAACATATAGCAAAGGAGATTTATTAGATTGGCTCACAGGATACATTATTTGTTGGCTAACAATAGATGTCTGTAAACAGGATAGACTGAAAATCTGATAGATGGGTCCTAGAGACTATATCCCTCAACAATATGAACCAGGTCCTAGAAACCTTGGAATCCTGGAGGGATATAGGTCTTCAGTACTACTAGTAGCCTAAATGATCTGGATTGTAAAGTCAGCAAAGGATGGTAGAAACAGTCATGGCAATGCAACAACAGAGTAGGCATGGCATAGAGAGATAAGAAGGTAAGCAGTCAAATGCAAAATCTTTTCACCCAGACATTCTTACATCTGGGCTACCACAGGAAGGTAACTCAAATTCAAGTTGAGTCTTCCCTCTTCAGCTAAATAAATCAAGCACACTCTCTAATCTAATGTCATCTGGTCTAAACTAGATAACTCCTTGACAGAGTGCCAAGAGGGTTAAGTTACATGGGAATAAGCTGATCCTTATTCAGCTGATAACCAATATTCTTCACCACAGAGGAGTTAGTTGAGACTAAAGAAGAGGCTGGTAGAAGAGTAGGACAGGACGGCTGAATAATAAAAGCATGTGATATACATGTACGAAAATGTTACAAGAAAACATATTACTTTGTGCTGGTCAAAAGTTAATCAAATAGCACAAAAAGAAAAACAATAAATAAGATGAGGAGGAGGAGGAAAAGGAGGAGAAAGAGAAAGACAAGAACAAGGAGAAGGAGGTGAAAGGAAGACAGGAAGGAGGGGAAGAAGGAAAGAAGGAAGAAAGACAGACAGTAAGAAAGAAAGAAAGAAAGGAAGGAAGGAAGGAAGGAAGGAAGGAAGGAAGGAAGGAAGACCATAGCAACATTAGGCTGTGTCTTCATGAATGACAGACCAGTACAATGGCAGTAGCGTTTTTCTTTTATACAGCCTGGAAAGTGGGTTTTGCTCTACAGATGACAGTTGTTTTTGAAAACATTGCATCAGTAGAGAGAGAAGGGAGACCTTCTCCTAGCTGTGGAATGAGACTTGCAATGTAATCAAGTATAGTAGCAAAGATCATGTCTGGGTGGTTAATAAGGTATGGGCAATACCCAAGGACATAGAAAAGAAGCATGTGGACATAGAAGAGAAAGGAGGAGGTGCTATGTGATTAGGCTGGAGATTGGGGAAGATCCTGTCAGTCCACAACTTTATGAACCCTCTTTCTGGCTTTTTTTTTTTTTTTTTTTGGTTTTTCGAGACAGGGTTTCTCTGTGTAGCCCTGGCCATCCTAGAACTCACTCTGTAGACCAGGCTGGCCTCGAACTCAGAAATTTGCCTGCCTCTGCCTCCCAAGTGCTGAGATTAAAGGCGTGCGCCACTACTGCCCCTCTTTCTGGCTTTTACATTGATTCCATTAGGAATCCAAACACATGTCAGTAAAGGCCTATAGGCCACTGTTTTTTATTTAAATTGGTAGTAATGAACATGGGAAAGGCGTAATATAATTGTATCTACTCTGTTTAAAGTCTTGAAATTGACACAGTATAAAAAATGAATCTGAGGCAGTAGAGGGTATTTGAGCATGAGAATTAGTGGCATGTGGCTGAAATCCAACAAGACATGTGGCAGCTTTCCCTAGGCTATGGTAATAGAGTAGGAAATCAGTAAAATTACATAAGAATTATTAGAAGATGAACTCTACAGGAATTGCTGTGAATTGCATATGAGCCTTGATGGGAAAAAAGCCTGGTCATGACTGTCTGGCCTGAGAAGCTCTCCAGCAGTGCCATATTAGGAACTGACAGAAGAGAATCAGATTTGAAGACAGCATTCCAAATATATTTTAATTTTAAATGTTAAGTTGGAAGTGATTTACTGTATCTACAAAATTTTCAGACTATAAGTGAATATATGAACTCCAGCACTGAGTGTGAATAGGATTGATGACTTACTTGATATTGAGCTCCACACAGTACAGGTAATTGAAGCTAGGCACAAATGAGCTATTCTAAAGTGCAAACACAAGGTGAGAAGAGAAGATCAATTGTGGTGGTTTGAATATATTTGGCCCAGGGAGTAGCACTAATGGGACCTGTGTCCTTGGAGTAAGTATGCCCTTGTTGGAGAAAGGGTGGGTAGGAATAGGCTTTGAGACCATCCTCCTAGCTGCCTAGAAGACAGTAATCTTCTCCTAGTGGCCTTCAGATCAAGATGTAGAACTCTCAGATTTTTCTCCAGCACTGTGTCTGCCTGGTCACTGCCATGCCTCTTGCTATGATGATAATATAGTGAGCTTCTCAACCTATAAGCCAGTCCCAATTAAATGATGTCCCTTTTAAGAGTTGCTTTGGTCATGGTTTCTCTTCACAGGAATGGAAACCATAACTAAGACAGAAGTTGATACCAGGATTAGGGTATTGCTATTATAGCCCTGACTATGTTTTTGTTGGGAGGAGTGTGGATTGGGGGACTTTGGATTTGGAAAGCCATGGAAGGCTTTAAGTGCCAATTAACAGGACTTCCTAGTAAGAGTATGGAAGGCATTGGTGCTGAGAGTGATTTAAACTGTGGGGACCTGGCTCAAGTGATTTCAGAAGAAATGAATTTTAGTATGTTGCTAAGAGTTATTATTGTGATATTTTGGTAAAGAATGTGATTGCTGTTTGCACTTGTCTGAGGAGATTGCCTGAGGCTCTGTACCCCATTTTTCAATAGGGTTATTTGATTCTCTGGAGTCTAACTTCTTGAGTTCTTTGTATATATTGGATTGGTAAAGATCTTTTCCCAATCTGTAGGTTGCCATTTTGTCCTACTGACAGTGTCCTTTGCCTTACAGAAGCTTTGCAATTTTATTAGGTCCCATTTGTCAATTCTTGATCTTAGCGCATAAGCCATTGGTGTTCTGTTCAGGAAATTTTCCCCTGTGCCCATGTGTTTGAAGTGCTTCCCCACTTTCTCCTCTATAAATTTCAGTGTATCTGGTTTTATGTGGAGGTCCTTGATCCACTTGGACTTGAGCTTTGTACAAGAAGATAAGAATAGTTCCATGTGAATTCTTCTACATGCTGACTGCCAGTTGAACCAGCACCATTTGCTAAAACTGCTGTCTTTTGTGACTGAGTTACTTCACTCAGGATGATGTTTTCTAGTTCCATCCGTTTGCCTGTGAATTTTATGACGTCCTTGTTTTTAATAGCTGATTAGTTTTCCATTGTGTAAGTGTACCATATTTTCTGTATCCATTCCTCTTTTGAGGGTCATCTTGATTGTTTCCAGCTTCTGACTATTATAAATATTGCTGCTATGAACATATTGGAGCATGTGTCCTTATTACATGTTGGAGCATCTTCTGGGTATATGCCCAGGAGTGGTATAGCTGGGTCCTCAGCTAGTAGCATGTGCAATTTTCTGTGGATCTGCCAAACTGATTTCCAGAGTGGTTATACCAGCTTGCAATCCCACCAGTAATAGAGGAGTATTCCTCTTTCTCCACATCCTTACCAGCATCTGCTGTCATCTGAGTTTTTTATCTTAGCCATTCTGATTGGTCTGAGGTAGAATTTTAGGGTTGTTTTAATTTGTATTTCCCTGATGACTAAGGATGTTGAACGTTTCTTTAGGTGCTTCTTAGCCCTTAAATTTGCTCAGCTGAGAATTCTCTGTTTAGCTCTGTTACCCACCACATATGTGGCAGAGGAGGTCCTTTTTGTACATCACTGGGAGGAGAGGGTGTTAGATACCCTAGTGTAGGGGAATGCTACAAAGGGAAGATGGGAGTGGGTGGGTGGGGGAGAACTCTCATAAAGGCAGGGGGAGAGGGATTGGATAGGGAGTTTCCAAAGGGTCACCTGGAAAGGGGAAAACATTTGAAATATAAATAAAGTAAATATCCAAAAATAAAAAATTAAAATTAAAATGCTGTCTGGATGGTTTTAGCTCCTTTGTCAAAGATCTAATGATCATAGGTGTGTGGGTTCTTTTCTGGGTCATCAGTTCTATTCCATTGATCTTCCTGCCTGTCTTTGTACCAAGAACATACAGTTTTTATCACTATTGCTCTGTAATACAGCTTGAGGTCAGTGATGCTGATTTCCCCAGAAGTTTTTATTATTGAGAAATTTTTTGCAATCCTGGATTTTTTGTTATTCCAAATGAATTTGCAAAGTGCTCTTTCTAACTCTATGAAGAATTGATTTGGAATTTTGATGGGTATTGCATTGAATCTGTAAATTGCTTTCAGCAAGATGGCCATTTTTACTATATTAATCTGCCAATCCATGAGCATGGGAGATCTTTCCATCTTCTGAGATCTTCGATTTCTTTCTTCAGTGACTTGAAGTTCTTGTCATACAGATCTTTCACTTGCATGTTTAGAGTCACACCAAAGTATGTGATATTATTTGTGACTATTGTGAAGGGTGTCATTTCCCTAATTTCTTTCCCAGCCTGGATTTAGAGTCAAAAGTAGAAGAGATTGCTGGAACAGTTGATCCTGGTTGGTGGGAGCTAAGAATTTAGTGGTGATTAAGGAGAGATCAAATGAGGTGAAATCTTCTGGGAAGTATTTTCTGAGGGCACAAAGCTGTGTTTCAGAGATAGCCAAGATCGTACCTTATGCTTCAGCTGAACTTGGTAATATATAAGAATTGCCCAGGTGGTATTGGTTTTGAAGGCATGAAGGTTTCATGGAGAGCAGCTGAGACTTAGCACTGCAAGATACCAGGAAAGGCCATTGATGAAGGTTCAGCCTTAGTTGCAGTTGAATCCCCAAGACTGAAAGGATCATGCAAAGAAGTTGAAACTTGGTGCCATGAAGGGATCATATGAGAGTCTATTGGTAAATCTTAGTTGCTGTGGAAGACTCCAGCAAATTGTCATTACCAGTACCATAGGATGATCACCAAGAACAGCAGCAGCAGTAGAGTCAACCAGAGCCTAGAGTACTATAAAGGTCAGCACTGAAAAAATAACTCAAGGCCTTTAGAGGATCCCAGAAGATAATGTGGGGATGTCAGGCATTGGAACAAGAAGTTCTAAAGTTGAAGTTGCCTTAAATGCCTCAAGATGTAGAGATGTCAGAGGCATGGTATATCTGCTGAAGAAAACTGCTAACATGGAGTGGAACCAGCCCAAGAGAACAATGACATCAGCCATAGATATGCAGAGTGTGGAGTTTGACTATCCAGGTTTTGGTCTTGCTGTGGTCCAGTATTTCCTTGCTATGACATTTTGAAAGGGTAATGTATATGCATTTCCATAAGTTGTTGGAGGTATGTGATCTGCTTTTTTAATTTTGATTTTACTGATTTCACAGTGAAGTGATTGGATAAATCTCAGAAGAGACTTTGAACTTTAGGCTTTTAGCATTGTTGAGACTGCTATAGACTATGGGGATTTTTGAAGCTGAACTAAATGCATATTTTATTGCGCTATGTCTAGGTATGGCTCCCATAGAGTCATGTATTTGAACAAGCCTATGGGGGACAAGGAGTGGAATGTGGTAGTTTAAATATGCTGGGCCTAGGGAATGGCACTGTTAGGACCTGTGGCCTTGTTAGAGTAGGTGTGTATGTATTGGAGAAAATGCTGATAAGGTAGGCTTTGAGAACAGTAGTCTTCTAGCAGTCTTCAGACCTAGATGTAGAGCTCTCAGCTCCTTCTGCAGCATTGTGTCTTCCTGGACACTGTTATACTTTCTGCCATGATGATAATGGACTAAACCTCTGGAACTGTAAGCAAGCACCAATTAAATATGGTCCCTTATAAGCATTGCTTTGGTCATGGCGTATCCTCACAGCAATGGAAATCTGAACTAAGAGCATCCATGCCAAATCTATGTAAAGTCAAAAGTCCTGTGCATATGAAACATAACATTCATGGTATACACAGATGACAGACAGGTAGGCAAGGGTAGGGGGTGGGATTCAGAAGATAGCCTACACTGGAAATAAGGCAGGAGAGGGATTTGGGCACCAGAACAACTGTTGCTAAAAGTTGGTCTAGGATAAGAGCCTAAGTATGCTCCATCAAATCAGCCAAACTGAAGCTGATGGAAGCCTTTGTCCTTATTATTACTGAAGGCATATGTAGAACTCATGAATTCATGTGAATTAAGGGATATATGAGTTTAGAAGTTTGACTGAGAAAGCATTGAGTGACATTTCCAAGTTAAGTAGCATTGCAAAATGATGTCAGCTCAAAGGCAGTTAATTTGCTCATATAGATGTCTGCTTTTCAGTGAAGACTGTTGATCAGTCTTTGATTATTGCTTTCTGTATGACACTGGATTTACTATTCTAGTCCATAGAATTTTACTCTGGATGAGAAACTTGTGCTAAGATCCAACATTTCAATGGCACGGCACCAAAACTAACACATTCCCTGAAAATCATCCCATTTCCCTTCTTTTGTTGTTTCTAGTGAGCTCCATCTGCTCTTCCAATTATCATTTGCCTCATATTCTTGGATTTTGTCCTTGATTGGCCTACATCATGTATTTAACTACTCAAGTAACAGGCATCTCTTTGCCCCTTTCATATGATGTATATCATTTGGTTTCACAAAATTTGTTCATTCCATTCTGTCTGTAATATGATACAGCTATCAGCTACCATTTCTTTATGATCTTTATCCCACTGAATGTATTTCTCCACTTTTGCTATGTATATGTTTGGAATTTTTTAAAATATTAGCATATCTGTCAGTAAAATGCTTGCCACAAAATTATGAAGAAATTAGTTCCATCCCTATACCCATGTGAAAAACCAGATGTGGTTACACTTGCTTTTTAATCTCATCAGTGAGGAGGCAAAGATGGATCCTTGGGCCTTGATGGTCATTAGCCTAGTACAATGAGGCAGTGAGACAGCCTGTCTCAGTAAACAAGATAGAAAGATACTAAAGAATGATATATATATATATATCTATATATATATCTATATATATAGATATATATATATCCTCTAGTTGTACATGCCTGTGCTAATACATTTAAATGAACACACACATATGCACATAAGTAAAACCATTAGTACCTCATGAGTGGATAGCATGACTTTATGTGCATGATCTAAATGCCTTGTCAGATTTAGAATTGTTTGTTTGTTTGTTTTCATTATATTTTTCTTTTTTTATCCCAAATAACTTTTATGGAGACTCTCATAAGAACAGCCATATGCGTAAATAGTCATTACTGCCATTGGGTAAGTCAAATTATAAACCAAATTAAAATTACTCTTTTAATGATGTTATTATGTTTCCATGAAATAAAATTCAGTAGAGATCAGGAGGTTTTACCTTGTCTTATTTTATTGCAAATAAGTACTTACTGACAGTTAGATTACAGACACAAATTCTCAAAGCACACAGGTATGAGATTTCAAAGCTTGGGCCTATCTAATAGCTGCACTTGGCTATTTAAATATCTAAAAATACTTAAAGTTATTTTACTCCTTGGGAAGCACTGTTTTTTGTTAAAGCTGATGATATTAAATTTATAAACATTTATAACTACATTTACATTTATATACTACATTTTTCTGAAACACACATTGCAGATGTAGAATAGATTGACATAAGAGTAGGATACATGGATCATTGTAATGCAGTTGTCATAGACCATTGATATTAAGAAGAGCTTTTGAATTATTTGAATATACGACTTCTTTAAAATGCTCCTTCATAATTATAAAACTCGTGATGGTGTGTGTGTGTGTGTGTGTGTGTGTAGTAGGGAAATAAACCCACTTAAATTATAAATTTTAAAATTATGTTAAATATTACTGCTCTTTTAGATAAATTGATAGCATATAATCTAGACAGACATGGTTTGATTAAGTTGAAATTACCATGTAAGTGCATTACTCTGTTATCCGTTTTTCTTTTTTATTTCTTTAAATATTTAGTTTCAGAATGTCATTAATCTATAATATTTTTACAGAATTCACCCCCATTTCTTTCTCTCACCTATTTCCATCAACATTCTTCCCTAGCCAATTCATGTACACTTTTGCTTTTAATCTACTAAGTTCATTTAGTTCTATTAACATGTGCAAGGATGTAGAGCCCTTTCATGAATAGCTTCTCAGGAGCTATATCTTTGGAGATAATCAACTTTCCCATTTCCTACATCCATGGATTTTCAGTAGTTTCTCAGCAAGGGCTAGGATTTTGTGTTTATCTTCCGTTTCTATGGTGAGATCTTTCTTTTTTTCTGCCTTGATCTTGCCCAGGACTTGTTTGGTTATTTTTATAATACCTGTGCCACTATTGCAGTTAAGATGGTGAGCTTATCATTATCAAAACCTCAGATTTTACAGCTATTATTTCTTATTCTTTTACTGGATAAATGTAAGATCTGTGTTCTCTTCGCTTCTACTCTCATTATTAGCATTTAACATTTATCTGAAACTTAGAATCTTCCCTCAGATAAGCTCGTGAACACAATAAAACCCATCATAGAGTTTTCACCCCTCCTCAGATCATATCAGAACAAAGTTGTTTTATAAAATATCTGGCTTTTCTTACTGTGTGGGAATAACAAAGCATACCACACCAACAATAACAATATCATGATAATATATTAAACACAATAAAGCTTTTAAACCATCTCTTTTTCCCCATTGATAAAATTTCTAAATAAAATCAGTAGAGATTTGAAAGCAACTTTGAATCGGCTGCATTGGTATGGTGAAGAAAAGTGTTGTTTATATTTTACTCATGAAACTCAACCAGAGAAGTTTCCTGTTACCTGTCCTTGTAAATCTCTTCGATGTTATGGGTGCTGTTAAGGAATAATGTGCACTATTTAGGCTGTATATATTTTTCATTTTAATAGAAGTTTTGGCTTTACTACTAAAAATATGAAAAGATTAATAATTTAAGAAACAGTATGAAGAAGAAAAACAGCCCCAATCAAGGTCAAATCTATTATTTTAAAATCACTCATTCTCTTTTAATAACACAAACTGATAATTTAGGTGATAGCCCACTAGCTGGCAAGTACGAAAAATCACTCATTTTATGGTTCTTTAAAACATAACTATTGACTTCCTCCAAAAAGATGCTATTGCAGGAAATGTTTTAATTTAATTAAGTGAAAAATATTGCCTCATTCAGCTCCTTACAATTATTAATTTCCATCTAGAAAAGCAGAGTGTTTCCTCATTTCAAAATAAATATTCTCATTATTTCCCATTGTAGTTCTTTTGTTCTAATGGCTCAAATTTAATCTTTTTGTTACTGTAAAGCAAATTGTTTCAAGGATGTATTTTGTAAAGTTGTCACCTACCTTTGCTTCTTCTGTTGTAAAGTTATAGGTGCATGATAATTCCTACTTTGGGGGTACATTAATAGAACTAATGTGTGGTTGGAGGCATAGTTCACTGTATATGAAGTTCTGGGTTCAATCTCAGTATTCCCAAAATTCAGGAGAAAATATTTGTACTTGTGATTATCTCTATGTGCTTTCATGATTGTACATTCTAATTGGTAAATAAGGCTTCATGGTTTTTCTCTTCTACTTCATATAAAAGGAACTTATGGCAACATTGGTGATAAATAATATTCTGAGGCTGAAGCACAATCCTTACACTCCTGAGAGGCGATCTAATAGCTAAATATTTTCTGACTTTCATCTCATGTTTTGCCTCTATGTTCAATAGATGACTGCCAAAGGCATACTTGTCTGGAGACTTGATTTTGGCTATTGTCTAGATAAGCAGCCCAGTTTAGTCTCTGAATGCCCCAGAAATTCGAGCCAAATGCCTCATTTCTAGCCCTAACATCTAGCTGCTCTGAGCAAGTTTCTTAGTTTCTCTCAGACTTAGTCCTCTCACCCAAAAGATGCACATAATGATGCTACCTGCTTCAAAGGGCTGCTGTGAGAACTGGTTGAGTTAATGTTTTAAAAAGCCTTATAATATATAACAAGTGCTGTGTAAATGGAAGAAAGTGTAATTAAAATTTAGCTGTAAGGTATTCATATGATATACCAAGTGTAAGAATTACAGCCACTTGTAATCTACAGCTAAGCACATAAATGTAGGTGACCATTGCACAAAATATTTTCTTTGGAGCTACTTATTTTACATTACCAAAAAGATTAAAAATAAGTCATGGAAACCATAAGAGTCTGGTGGAAAACAATGGAAATTTTAGTTAAGGGTGAGAGAATACTCTGTATTCCTAGATGGAAATAAATTAATTTAGATCTGAATGAGGAAATATTTTCCATGCAAATTTAGTACACCCTACTTTATTTACTCCTCATTCTTTTCAAACGCTATTTGTATTATTTTTAAGTTATGGGTGCCTTTTTGCATGAGTATGTGCACATGAGTACAACTGCCTGGCAAACCCAGAAGAGGATGACATATGCCTTGCAACTAGAGTTACAGGTGAGCTATTTGACATAAGTGTTCAGAACCAAATTCTAGTCTCCAAGAAGAGCACCTCTTCAGTTCCTCATTATTTATTCTTATCTCCAATACTCTCTGCCTTCTTCCTACTCACTAGCAAGGGATACTATCAATTGAATCTCTTGCACATAGCACCTGATTTACCTTTCTTTGTTTGTTTAAGAAATGCTACACATTTAAAATAGTCATTTTCTTCCCATATACTTCATAATTAAGGAAATCAACACATTATTTTCCATTCGTGCAGAGTGGATAGATTGCTGTGCATGTAAGATTTCACCATTGCTTCAGTACATACTCTAAAAGCATTATGCAAATAAGGAAGATAACATTCAAAATGTCAACTCTTTCACCAAATCACTACCAGTTGTTTACTCTTTGAAAGAGATAAGCATGCTTTTATGTCAAATATTCAGTTACTCATTAATTAAACCAGAACAAATTCAATATATTTTTTTATTCAGCAGATTAACCAAAACTCACTATGTTCACAATTTATATTCACCCTGTAAACTACATATGCATTAAACATTTCCATCTGGAGCCCTGATGATTGTTTTTCTCCCATTGCATGCTTGATAAGCTGTTACTGATTAGAAAGGGAATTGAGAAGCTGTTGAAAGCAGAGATTTTTTCTTTAAAGATCTACCTCCTTAGTGTCCTTTACCCCTTAACAGATTTTGTTTGATGTCTGTGGGGTCTCTTCTGGCTGTGATCCATCAAGCTTCAAGTCTCTTGACGGTTGTGTTTCACATTCCACAATCTTAATCTAAACTTCTCCATCACCCCTAATGCACACATGTATACACACATGTACACTCACATGCACAGGCACACACACATGAACACGAACACTCACATGCATACCTAGATTTCCTTAATTTAGAAGCTATGTTAATAATGTATTCATAATATACTATACTCTGTATTACCTGCCTCATGTGGCTGGCTTGATCTTAAACTTCAATTTACTCTGTGCTATGCTCTTTAATAAACCATAACAAGCATACTTTGATGCACAATGTATTCTAACAGTGCACCGATTTTTCTTTATTTAAATCTTATTATACAGTGAGGTAGGGATTGTAAACTCCTCCCCCAATCCTTGGTTGATAAAATTCAAGCTACAAGGATTTTTTTAAAGGACATCCTCAAGATCAAATATCCTGGAAGCTTCAGAACTCAGCCTGAATAAGGACACTGCGATGCGCAGGCCAAAGCCATCAAACACATCTCCATGGTCCTAGCAAAGAAAGTCTGAGTTTCTACTCTCAGGTGGTGGCAAATGCTTTTGAGATTTAGCTCTAGGGGGCACATTTATATGGCAAATAGACAGACATATATAATGCAAATATATATACATATGTATAATGCAAATAGACATTCTTAAGAACATACACACTGTCATTTTTAGTTACTTGATAGGATTCATTGAAATGACAGAGAATAGAAGATAGCCTTTGTGACATTGGTAGAAAAAATGCTACACAGGTGGTAGCATTGGAGGATCACTAAATGTCTGTCATTTACAGTGTCTGAGAACTAATAAAGACACTATGGTCACCAGCATTGTATTAGCTTACATATTTCTCCCCAAAATATAGAGTCACAGTATTCAGTGTAATTTATTTTTAAATAAAAACAGCAAAGTCAGTCTGAGAATGAGAATTTCAACCCCAGTTTATTACTTATTACGGCTGTATACTGTGTTTTCTATAAATTATTATTTAGAATATTCTAGGTAATGATGGGGCTCACACAGAGATGTCAAATATCCCTAAGCCAGGCAGTAGATCTCTCTGTCTCTAGATAGTGTGAACTTCATCCTGGGGTGTAAACATTCTAAAGCATTGCTTTGCCCTTGTATCTGGAAATAATTTGATGTAAGTAAAAGAGTACTTCAAGGTCATCTTACCCCATGGAAACAAAAAATGATTATTGGAGGTAAACACATCAGTTACTCTGAAATGAAATAGATTACATCTTTGTATGGTAGATTGGTATTACATGCCTTACTCAAGTGCACCTGCAGCACTCAGCCCAACATAAAAGAAACTTAATAAATGTAGATGAAGTGAATAAATTAAATAATCAATAAGTTAATTATGCATGTATGAAAGAATAGAAAAAATCACCTTTGTGTTAAAGTGGATTTTCTATAATCAACAAATGGAATTTAATGTCTGTGGTATGCAAAGTCAAATTTATTTTTCATCTAAAATCCTACATTAATTGTAATTTTATGGATCAATAGAATAATAGTATCTTTGCATGATTCCAACTCATGATTTACAGTGAAATTCTTTGTTATCATCAGATGCAAGATTTCCTATAAATCTGAACATTTACCTTGCATTGTGTTGTAAAGCTTTTCCTGGAGTCACTTGAAAGACTGTCAGCTCATACCAGAGGCAGCAATGAAGGCAAACCAAAGGGACTGTTTTATCAAATTCTGTATCATCAAACCTCTGAGTTTGTTGGTGTTACTGGAGTTTGGGTAAGGGGTCACTTACATGATCAGGAATGACTGAGAGGCAGCTGTTTCACTAAGAAGTCCACTGCAGGGTAACTCAGGAAAGTTCAATGTATAATATAGGGACTGTACAACAGGTCAGAGGGCCTCCTCTCTATAGCATTGGTAATTGGTTCTGTAACCTTGAGGAAAGATCTTGGGAATGTTCTTAAGATCAGTTGCCTGGAATTATTAGGTTTTCCTATTTCATGAGTCTCAGGAGCTTCCCTGTTCACCAAAAGGGAATGTTTCATCACAGGAGAAATTTCTATATAATTCAAAGTTATAGCAACAATTTGTTTTGCTTTTGGTAACCAAACTACACTGTTTAAGTAGGTGTGTTTGAGTGTGCAAAAACACACTCAAAAAAAGATTGCTGAATATAACAGTCCATCTGAAGATTTCTTTTTATTTCTTTTTTTGTCTGTTTTATTTTTTATTATTTTTTCTTTTTTTTCATACTTTCTTTACATTTCAAATGTTTCCCCATTTCCAGATCTCCCCTTTGGAACCTCCCTATTCACTCCCCCAGCCACTATGGGGGTATACCCCCACCCACCCACCTACCCACTCTTGTCATCTCTCCTTGACATTCTCCTAAACTGTGGCATCTAACACCTTCAGACCTAAGGGCCTCTGCTCCCCCTGATGTCTAACAAGACCCTCCTCTGCCATATATGTGGCCAGCACCATGGGTCACTCCATGTGTATTCTTTGGTTAGTGATCCAGTCTCCGGGAGAATCGAAGGGTCAGGCCAGTTGCCACTATAGGTCCCTCCCTGGGGCTGCAAACTCCCTCAGCTCCTTCAGTACCTTCTCCAAGTCCTCCATCTGGGACCTCACACTCAGCCCTACAGTTGCTGTGATGTGACTCTTGGGTATTTCGAACTTTTGGTCTAATAACCACTTATCAGTGAGTACACACCATGATCATTCTTTTGTGACTGCAATACCTCTCTCAGGATGATATTTTCAAGTTCCATCCATTTGCCTGAGAATTTCATGAAGTCATTGTTTTTAATGAGTAGTATTCCATTGTGGAAATGTACCACATTTTCTGTATCCATTCCTCTACTGAGGGACATCTGGGTTGTTTCCAGCTTCTGGCTATTATAAATATGGCTGCTATGAACATAGTGGAGCATGTGTCTTTATTACATGTTGGAGCATCTTCTGGGTATATGCCAAAGAGTGGTATAGCTGGGTCCTCAGGTAGTATTATGTTCATTTTTCGGAGGGTCCACCAAACTGATTTCCAGAGAGGTTCTATTAGCTTTCATTCCCACCAGCAGTGGAGGAGTGTTCCTTTTCTGCACATCCTCGCCAACATCTGCTGTCACCTGAGTTTTTGATCTTAACCATTCTGACTGGTGTGAGGTGGAATCTCAGGGTTGTTTTGATTTGCATTTTCCTGATGAGTAAGGATGTTGAACATTTCTTTAGGTGCTTCTCAGCCATTCGAGTTTCCTCAGTTGAGAATTCTCTGTTTAGCTCTGATCCCCATTTTTTGATAGGGATCTCAAAGAGATCTCTGGAGTCTAGCTTCTTGAGTTCTTTGTATACATTGGATATTAGCCCTCTATCAGACGTAGGACTGGTAAAGATCTTTTCCCAATGTGTAGGTTGACATTTTGTCCTATTTACAGTGTCCTTTGCCTTATAGAAGCGTTGTAATTTTATGAGGTCCCATTTGCTGATTCTTGATCTTAGAACACAAGCTATTGGTGTTCTGTTCAGGAATATTACCCTTGTGCCCATGTGTTCTAGACGTTTCCCCATTTTTCCTTCTATTAGATTCAGTGTACCTGGTTTTATATGGAGGTCCTTTATCCACTTGGACTTGAGCTTTGTACAGGGAGGTAGGAATGGATCAATTAGCAATCTTCTACATGTAGACTGCCAGTTGAAACAGCACTATTTGTTGAAGATGCTGTCTTTTTTTCCACTGCATGGTTTTAGCTCCTTTGTCAAAGATCAAGTGTCCATAAGTGTGTGAGCTCATTTCTGGGTTTTCAATTCTATTCCAGTGATCAACCTGCCTGTCACTGTACCGATACCAAGCAGTTTTTATCACTACTGCTCTGTAGTATAGCTTGAGGGCGAGGAGGCTGATCACCCCAGAAGTCCTTTTATTGTTGAGAATTGTTTTTGCTATCCTGGGTTTTTTGTTATTCCATATGAATTTGAGAGTTGCTCTTTCTAAATCTATGAAGAATTGAGTTGGGATTTTGATGGGGGATAGCACTGAATCTGCTTTCGGCAGGATGGCCATTTTTCCTATGTTGATCCTGTCAATCAAAGCATGGGAGATCTTTCCATCTTCTGATGTCTTCTTCAATTTCTCTCTTCAGAGACTTGAAGTTCTTGTCATACAGATCTTTCACTTGTTTGATTAGAGTCACACAAAGATATTTTATATTGTTTGTGACAATTGTGAAGGGTGTCATTTCCCTAATTTCTTTCTCAGCCTGTTTATCCTTCAAGTATAGGAAGGCTACTGATTTGCTTGATTTAATTCTGTATCCAGCCACTTTGCTGAAGTTGTTTATCAGCTGTAGCAGATCTCTGGTGGAGTTTTTCCGGTCACTTAAGTATACCATCATATCATCTGCAAGTAGTGATATTTTGATTTCTTCCTTTCCAATTTGTATCCCTTTGACTTCCTTTTGTTGCCTGATTACTCTAGCTAGAACTTCAAGTACTATATTGCATAGGTAGGGAGAAAGAGGGCAGCCTTGTCTAGTCCCTGATTTTAGTAGGATTGCTTCGAGTTTCTCTCCATTTAGTTTGATGTTGGCCACTGGTTTGCTGTATATTGCTTTTACTATGTTTAGGTATGCTCCTTGAATTCCTGATCTTTCCAAAACTTTATCATGAAGGGATGTTGAACTTTGTTAAATGTTTTTTCAGCATCTAACAAAATGACCATGTGTTTTTTTCCTTTGAGTTTGTTTATGTAGTGGATTACATTGATGGATTTCTGGGTATTGAAATATCCCTGCATCTCTGGGATGAAGCCTACTTGGTCATGGTGAATGATCATTTTGATGTGTTCTTGGATTTGGTTTGCAAGGATTTTATTGAGTATTTTTGCATAGATATTGATAAGGGAAATTGGTCTGAAGTTTTCTTTTTTTGTTGGGTCTTTGTGGGGTTTGTGTATCAGTGTAACTGTTGCCTCATATTATGTATTGGGTAGTGTTTCTATTTTGTGGAATAGTTTGAAGAGTATTGGTATTAGGTCTTCTTTGAAGGTCTGATAGAATTCTGCAATGAACCCATCTTGTCCTGGTTAAGAGACTGTTAATGACTGCTTCTATTTCTTTAGGGGTTATGGGACTGTTTAGATGGTTTATCTGATCCTGATTTAACTTTGGTAATTGGTATCTGTCTAGAAACTTGTCAGTTTCTTCCAGATTTTCCAATTTTGTTGTGTATAGGCTTTTGTAGTAGAATCTGATGATTTTTTTAATTTCCTCAGAATCTGTTGTTATATCTCCCTTTTCATTTTTAATTTTGTTAATTTGCATACTGTCTCTGTGCCCTCTGGTTAGTCTGGCTAAGGGTTTTTCTATCTTGTTGATTTTCTCAATGAACCATCTCCTGGTTTTATTGATTCTTCGTAGAGTTCTTTTCATTTCCACTTGGTTGATTTCAGCCATTAATTTGATTATTTCTTGCCTTCTACTCCTTTTGGGTGTATTAGCTTCTTTTTGATCTAGAACTTCCAGGTGTGCTGTTAAGCTGCAAGTATATGCTCTCTCCAGTTTCTTTTTGGAGGCATTCAGAGCTATGAGTTTTCCTCTTAACACTGCTTAAATTGTGTCCCATAGGTTCGGGTATGTTGTACTTTTATTTTCATTAAATTCTAAGAAATCTTTAATTTCGTTCTTTATTTCTTCCTAGACCAAGTTATCATTGAGGAGAGCATTGTTCAGCTTCCATTTGTATGTGGGTTTTCTGTTGTTGTTGTTGTTGCCATTGAAGACCAGCCTTAATCCGTAGTGATATGATAGTAGGCATGGGATGATTTCAATCTTTTTATATCTGTTGAGGTTTGTTTTATGACCAATTATATGATCAATTCTGGAGAAGGTACCATGAGGTGCTGAGAAGAAGGTATATTCTTTTGATTTAGGATGAAATGTTCTTAGATACCTGTTAAATCCATTTGGTTCATAACAACTATTAGTTTCACTGTGTCTCTGTTTAGTTTATGTTTCCAAGATCTGTCCATTGCTTTTAGTGGGATGTTGAAGTCTCCCACTATTATTGTGTGAGGTGCAATATGTGCTTTGAGCTTTAGCAAAGTTTCTTTTATGAATGTGGGAGCCCTTGTTTTCAGGTCATAGATGTTCAGAATTGAGAGCTCTTCTTGGTAGATTTTTCCTTTGATGAGTATGAAATGTCCTTCTTTATCTTTTTTTATGACTTTTGGTTAAAAGTCAATTTTATCTGATATTAGAATGGCGACCCTAGCCTGTTTCTTGGGGCCATTTGCCTGGACTCTTACTCTGAGGTGGTGTTTGTCTTTAACACAGATGTGTGTTTTCTGGATGTAGCGAAATTCTGGGTCCTGTTTATATATCCAGCCTATCAGTCTATGTCTTCTTATTGGGAAATTGAGACCATTGATGTTAAGAGATATTAAAGAATAGTGATTGTTGCTTCCTGTTATTTTCATTGTTGTTTGTACGGTTGTGTGGCTATCTTCTTTTGAGTTTGTTGAAAGAGCACACACAAAAATCCCTTAAAAAATTACAGGAGAACACAATCAAACTGGCAGAATTACAGGAAAACACAAACAAATGAACAAAACCATTCAGGAATTAAAAACAGAAATAGAACCAACAAAGAAATCACAAAAGGAGACAACCCTGGAATTAGTGAACCTAGGAAAGAAATCAAGAGTCATAGATGCAAGCATCACCAACAGAATACAAAAGATGGAAGAAAGAATCTCGGGTGCAGAAGATACCATAGAAAACATGGACACAACAGTCAAAGAAAACACAAAATGCAAAAAACTCCTAACCCAAAACATCCAGGATATCCAGGATACAATGAGAAGACAGAACCTGAGGATAATAGGTATAGAAGAGAGGGAAGATTCCCAACTTAAAGGACCAGTAGATCTTCAACAAAATACTAGAAGAAAACTTCCTTAACCAAAAGAAAGAGATGAACATAAATATACAAGAAGCCTACAGAACGCCAAATAGACTGGACCTGAAAAGAAATTCTTCTTGTCCCATTATGGTCAAAACACCAAATACACAAAATAAGGAAAGAATATTAAAAGCAGTAAGGGAAAAGGGGCAAATATCATATAAAGGCAGACCTATCAGAATTACACCAGATTTCTCACCAGAGACTATGAAAGCTAGTAGATCCTGGACAGATCTCATATAGACCCTAAGAGAACACAAATGCCAGCCCAGGCTGCTATACCCAGCAAAACTCTCAAGAATCGTAGATGTTGAAACCAAAATATTCTATGACAAATCCAAATTTGTACAGTATGTTTCCACAAACCCAGCCCTACAAAGAATAATAGATAGAAAAATGCCAATTCAAGGAGGGAAACTACACCCATCTGAAGATTTCTTTACTTCAATATTCTCTCTGTTTACCTTTGCTTGGGATGTAAAAAAATACTAAATATGAGAGCTTCTAAAACCATATGAGTATTTTTAGAAGAAACCTAGAATATATAAACACTCTTTTATTCAGAAAAAAGGGAAGTTATGTATCACTGTGCAGCCCATGCTGTTTTTGAATTCAACATCATTCTGTCTGAGTATACTAGAGTGTTGGCATCACAGACATTCACCCCAGTGACGAACCCATAGAATCTCTTATTAAAGACAGTTTTACACTATGTCATCTGGCTGGTTTTTATAGATGATCAGACAATCATTTTACATCCCATTTTATATTTTTCATTTCATCAGTGTGTTACTTCTCCTATGTGCCACTTGGAAACTCTTGAATAGGCTATTCTGTGACCCAGTGATCCAGATGGAAGTGATTGATAGGAATGAGCAGCTCATTTTCAGCTAGAATCCAGATATCCTGTATTATGCAGAAATTACATAGCATGTGCGCACACACACACACACACACACACACACACAGGACACTTTCTAAACTCTCAAGGTTTTGTTTATCAAGAACGTGTGCACACAGATTTCTAGTTCAATACTACTGATCAGCCCTGAGTACATACCCTACATGTAGTATTATACAGACGGATCAGGTTATACTTATATATTTAGGAATAAATGTATGTAACACTGATTAATGAAAATGGGGCCATAAATTTGAAAGGAAAGATAGAGTGGTATGTGTTAGATCTTGTGGGGAGAAAAGGGAAAGGGGAAAT
The DNA here is from genome assembly GCA_019843965.1 of Rhynchomys soricoides. NCBI lineage: Eukaryota > Metazoa > Chordata > Mammalia > Rodentia > Muridae > Rhynchomys > Rhynchomys soricoides. The sequence goes on along the minus strand of JADRCH010000064.1, from coordinate 1,565,365 downwards.
GGTGTAATTATATTGTAATCTTAAAAAAATTAAAAGAAATCATTTTTTAAAGAAAATGTGTTCTCAGACCCTAGAGTCTCATTACAACACAATTAGAAATGGGAGAAAATCCACTGAGACATGGCACAAAAAGCAGTTTCTTACTGGACGTTCTGAGAAAAATTCATTAAAGCCTTTTCAACTCTAATGCTAATCAATAGAGTAAACTCAATGGGCATAAAAGAAGGCAATAGGAATATTATTAAAGGGCTATTTTAATGATAATACCATAAAAATACCAAATTACATTTGACAGGAAAGGCCTTTCTTAGGGCTCAATACGTTTTGAAAGAAGAGAATTTTGAGCCATGAAAATAGTTTAAAAGAATTCAGAAAGAGTAAGGAACAAGGAAGCAACAGATGCATTCAGCAAGGGAGAACAGTGAAATGAATCATTAAAGACAGCACAGCAACGCAACATGCATACACACTGCCTTTGACACAGCCCCAGTTAATATCCCTGTGGACTCTCGCTGGTACACCACGCACACTTTTTCCAATTCCATCAGATTTGGTTTCTGTGGGAAACAACTGTTTTCCTCTTTACTAGGATAAAATGTTGCCAAAGTAATGTGGGGAAAACACCGTTGAGAAGTGTAGTGGTATCAACAATGCGGAATTTATGTTTTATCTCTGCTCTCCTCTTACACTGTGAAACTGTGATTACTTGCATGTGGTGTAAATAGGAGAAAAGCCACGTTTTGAAGAAAAACAGACATGAGCCGGCACAACTGGCATCATTTTGTATTCTCACTCAGGGCAGTATGTTCCCTTACTTCCTGTGAAATGGAAGAGGAGCTTCTTCTCCAGCTTGTTCTGCCCCTCTCTCCTCCATCCCCTTCACACGGCCGCTCAGCTCTGTTTCCTGGGTCTTGAGTGCCCCAGTACCACATCCTTCCTTTCAGCCTGGAACTCTTACTGCCTCAAAACTGTGCAGCATCATTTGGTCTTTACGCCTCAAATGAGTTCTTCTGATGGATTGTTTACAGTGTGTTGGTTAGATGACAGTATATTTAAGAAAGCAATGGGTGGACCAGGACTCTAGTGGAGGGACTCCAGAAGAAAACTGTTGTTTCTTTACCTTGTTTTTCCCAACAGTAGAAACAATTTGTTATTCTTAAGGGTTCATATTTGCTTCACAGTTTAGTAGTAAATTTAAAAACTCTTATTTTTAACTAACCACTTATATTCCACTTTCAGGGTTACTAACAGGTTCTGTTATTAAAGTATCTTGGGTGGGAAGAAATTCTCTAAAGGTGGCACCCTAAAACCTTCTGTGGGGTGATTAAAAAATGTATATATTGTAAAGAAGACCCATTCCAACATCAAGATACAGTGACAGTGGCCACTAACAGACTGACAGAAATCTGGGATGGGAATGTGAAAGCAGGGAGTTGCTGTGGAGTGTGTGTAACAAGATGCCATAACTATCCCAGACAAAAAGTAATAGTCACAATCAAAATGCAGCACTGGAGAGTTGGATAGGTTGACTGTCCCAGACATAGAGGAACAACCAAAGATCTGGAGCAGGATACCAAAGCAGCCTTAACCGTCGAAACAATAAAAGTTTCTGAGTGTGCTGGACACAAAACAACTACCAGTAATTCATATTATAAAACATCAGAAGTAACAAAAGTACAAATTTCTAGCTACCTTAAAACTTGATTTGAAACTTTAAACTTCTTCATTTTTTTTTAAAAAAAAGCACCATTTCTCAACCTTGACTCCTACTTGCAAGATCATTCGATCATATATAAGTAAGAGCAGATGCTGAAGTGATGTGTACTAGTAGTCTTTGATTTTTAGGCTCAAAATACCTAACAGTGACTTACAGAAGAAAGTTTCCTGGTTTCTGGTTTCAGAGTGCTTTTTAACCTTGGTCAGAGTCTGGGCCATGTTTGTTTGTTTTTGTTTTGTTTTATTTTGTTTTGTTTTTTTCAGGTTCTTGACTCCTTATCCAAACAGTGAAAGTAAGGCATGAACAAATTTGTAAAGAAGCAAACTACCTTTATTTATACCAAGCTTATTTATTACAGCTTAAAGAAGGATGGACTATCTCAACTGAATGCAGAGAACATAAGTGAGAATATCCAAGGGCCCGGGTATTGTTTGTTCTTTTTTGTTGTGTGTGAGTTTAGGAGAAGGAGAAGATGGTTAATAAGAGACGAGTTTGGGTGGTTCTGTTTCAACTGATTAATTGATTAAGTCTGATATTGATTTTTCTACTGTGCATGTGACTTCATATTATGCACCCTTCTTGAATCACATGCATGCTCAGTTTTGCATAGACATAAGATTGTAACTAGGGATTTTCTTTTAAAGCTTACTAAAGGATACAGGTTAGTCTCGCTAGAGGATTACTCCTCACTAGAGGGTGCAGGTTAGCCTTACTGCACATGTACCCCAAGTCAGTTTAGGACAGATCAACCGTTATATTCTTCATACCCAGATATGCTGGGAATATGCTTGAATAAAACCTATCAAGATTTGACTATTTGAAGAAAGTGGGTAACTTATACTATTGGAGGGAGATGGGAGTACATGTGGTCTAATGCAGATGGAGGGGAGTAGTTCTGAGAGTACACTGCTTAGAGATGAATATGAATGCTTAGCATGTGCAGGTGAAGAAACTAAGCTGCAAGGTGTCCTATTATAAGAGGAGGGGTGCACCAAAATTAAAAACAAACAAACAAACAAAACAACAACAACATCAACAACAAAACGAAAACATGGAAATCCAATCCTAAACTGTCTCCTACATTTGCTTGCCTCAAGTTTAGTCCACAGCCACTGGGACCCATCTGCTTAGACAGAACATGATGGTAGTGAGAATGTGGTGGACCAGCTGTTTCCCTTGGCATGGATATGAAGCAAAGGCATTTCTGGAAGGCATTGTTCCACTCATCTATTCCTTTCAAGTAAATTCCTATTTCTTATATAAAATATAGCACGTAATATAATTTAGGCCCTACTGCAAGTCCACAGTAGCTTCCTGTTCTCCAAAGGAAAACAGCTTTTCCACATGCATGGTTGAAGTCCAAACTAGAGGGTTTTGATATTAGACTGGAAAGGAACTTGCTCTGTAGCTGCTCACTTGCGAGCCTTCCAAGATCCCCTACCTGTCACTATATAAATGGTCCTTCACATATGATTTCCATTTCAACTTCTGCCTCTTCTAGCTTTCCTGCATCTTCAGCATCTTACAACAGTTCTGCTCAGTTCACCATTAGAAGTTCAGAGTGTTCTACCATTCCATTTCTTTGTGTCCACCTCACTCTGCCCAAGTCTGTGACTGTTCTCCTTATAAACTTACTGTTCTCTGTGTAAAGCTTTGTAGATGCTTCCTACCACCAATATGAAAGAAAAACATGGAAAAATGAAAAACATTTTTTTCTGTAATTAAAACATTTTTTTCTGTATTTTTTCTCAGATGTCTGAGCCCACATTTTTTCCATTAACTTTATTTGACTAATATATTCCTAACCAAAGACTTCAAATAGGTGATTGAGACATGGTTATTCATCTTAAACTCTTCCAAATCTCAGCATATTTAATTACAAAATATAAAACTCAGAATGCTGACAGGTATAAACCTGGGCTTTAGAGTATGATTAATGAATTTGATAATTTAAAGTGACAAAAGAGGATCACACTGAACTTGTGGTTCAAAACCAGAGGTTCTGATGATGAATTCTTGTCCTGTAGTATAAATAAATGAAGGGTGATGTGGTATAAAATCCCAGAGGAGGGGTTGAATATATTCTTGGGACTGTTCAGACATAGTGCCAGCTTCCCTCTGCAGCCCCAGGTAAAGTGAAAACCTGTGGCAGACCTCCAAACCCATGTGGCGTGAAATGTTATTCATTACAGTGAGCAGCGAAGACAGAGCAGTCCAAATTACATCTGTTTCACTGCAGTTTATTTCTTTGTGTTTTTCTGCCTTCTCATTTGCAAGAAAATAAGCTGCATCTGGAAAGTCAGCAAAAGTGAACAATGAAGTTACCTCAACACTAAGCAAGATGCCTCAATTCATCCCCAATCCCTCATGTTATAGTACACACCTGATTCTCTTCTCTCAGGTTTGAGTCAGGGTGCATTAGATCACACACTATTTCCCCACAATTAAGCTAAAAAGTAACCAGTGGTAAGTGTAACAACTAATTCCAGTCTGCTTAGGACATGCAGGTGGTATGTTCAGAGCTTCGGGCTGATTCTCTAGAGAGTTCTCTAGAGCACACTATATTTGGCAGAGCTTTGTAATTCCCTGCAGGTCAGAGACTTGCCAAGTCACAAAATAAAATCTCAGAAGAATTAACTAAACCTCAGTGTCACTCCTGGAAACCAAAGTCTATAGTAGAGAAGACAGCATCTTGCCCTTCAATATGATCCTGATTTCAAAATGATAAATATGTGCAATATGAGTCTCTGCTAATTATAACACTAGCTGTGCTGTGTGGTATGCTAGATTGCTTATGCACACACACACACATACACACACACACACAGAGAGAGAGAGAGAGAAAGAGAAAGAGAGAGAGAGAGAGAGAAACTTAAAAGGAGTTAATCATTCATTTTATAATTATTTAAAGTCACATCTTCATTCTCAGTAGCCCCAGGTAACAGCAGCAGAGCCTATTTTCTTTAATTCACTCAGATTAATTTTTCTGTGTTTGAGAATTAAAATAATTCATCTTCCTAAATTTGTGTCTAATTTAATGAGAAGGCTCTATGAATATATCTAATATGTTTATGCTTATAAGTCATTTATAAGATTCCATTCATAAGACCCTCAATATAATAAAAGTTAAGTTTGTTTTCTCTTTGAAAAAATTATATGATATTTAGAATATAATATTTTGCACTCGAATTTGTGAATTGTGGTTGTCTTGGTTGCATTTCCTATTTTATATGCTAAAAAATTCTGACAAATGCAAATTAAAGAACAAAGGGTTTATTCTGCTCAAAATTCCCACTCATACTCATGGTGGGAAATCCACAGTAGCAGGATCTTGAGGCAGATGAGACATGGACTCCAGAATCAAGAAGCAAGGAACACTAGCATTCATTGCTCAGCTTGCTTTTTCTATTTTCCATTTTATACAGGCCAAGATCCCCTGTCCAGAGAATAGTCCCACAGATAAATATTAAAATCACTGTGATAATCCCTCATGATCTACCCAGAATCCCATTACCCAGGGGATTAGACTACATCTAATAAACAGTGAACACTGATGCATGCACTCTCACTGTTATCCAAAGTGACCATTTGAAAAACTATCTCCACTCCTCTGAGTTTTATGTTTTAAAATTGGCTTTCTGAAATTCTAACTGATGAGGTGTTGAAATAATGAGGGAATGTAGGAAATAGAGGAGAATTTCTCTGTTATTATGCCACTTTAAAATTCAACTAATACCCAAAATCCAAAATAAATGCTCAGTTCTTTTACACACGGTCAAGGCATTCAGAATATGCTGGACACTGACCTTGGAGCTCAGAGGGAATTATGGGATTTTTTCCCCTTTCCCTCATTTCACAGTCTCTAGGAGGGAATTGGTTTTCTAGGGGTGAACTGGTCATGGTGAGAACTGAGGCACCAGCTCAGAGCTGGGTTCTTCCTTAGCCTATGGGATATGTAGAACGCAATGGAGTACAAGGTTACTAGAACATTATTTTAATTTCTGATGAATTTTCTGAGAAAATTTTATCACAGAATTTATCCCAAGAAAGAAGACACATGCTATGCTGATTCTGTGTCTACATCAAAAGAAACTTGACCATTGACATTTTAAGGACTTTACTACTATATTTACTACTATAAATGCCATGTGTAACAGTATTAAATCTGCCATGCCTTGGAAAGTGCTCACATTGCTAGAATTGGCCTAAACTGCACAAAATCTTGTCAAGTTTAGAAAGTTGAAAATAAGATGTGCAGGCACTGTATCAAAATGTGTCCTATTTGCAAATTCAGACCTTCTTAATAACCCTCCAAAACACTTTACTAAAAATACGATGAATTTGTGACATTTTTTGCCTATATATGATATGATTGAGAAGGATCCTATTCTTGAAGCTACAGAATTCTGCTACATCATCACTGAGTTTTCAGTGTCTCTTATAGTTAGGCTTTTATTTCTCTTGCTTAATTTTTGGCAGGAAAAGAAACTCCAAGTATGAATTATACAAGAGAATATCTAAAATTCTTAAATTATTAGATGTTAGCTTCAAATCAGATGTGACCCAAAGTTAATTTAGGGCTTAGAAAACTACAAAGTAATATTATATTTCTAGCAGACTCAATAAAAATCTATATTTTCATGTTGAACTTAGAAGATGATATATTTTATAAAGTCAGAAATAGTAGACATTGATCGAATAACTAAGTAAAAGAGAATATTTTATGCCCTTCCTTACAAGAAATAAAACTCAGGATATGTGACTTGTATTCTATGATTCTCTGAGCACCTAGGATCTTACATATACATATGTTACTAAAATTAGGTTTCCTGTTTGTAAAGTATTCAGTGAATTTAAAAATCTAATACACACCCCACACAATTATGTGGCAGTAACCACATGAAGAATGGGGAAGTTGTGGCTATAAGGTCCTCTGTAGGCCACATGGACTAAAAATGTGTGTCCATGCAATGGAAACAAATAAAGGAAACAACTGGGACACTTCACTCCTTATGCAGCCTAGGCTGTCCTCATAGTTGCTAGTTAACAGAGAATAAACTGAAACTTCTGGTCTTCTTGCTTTATGCAATATCATAACTAGCTTACACAGCACAAAGAACTAAACCCATAGCCTCCTGTATTTTAGACAAACACTCTACCAAATGAGCTGCATTGCTGTACTGTACCATACATTTATGAAGATAATTGCAACTGTTTGATCATGATCCTCAAGGCTCATTTAAATATTTAATTATATTTTCACTAATTCAGTCTCTGGCTCTTGAAATGGTTCTACAATCTCCATTTAAAACAAGTGACTGAAGTGCTCATTCTTCACAGTTGTCATGTGCTGTAAAGAGACAAGCACATGAATTTGCTAGTACAGATTTGAATATAGGCTTCCAGGAAAATACTTGATTGGGTTCCTAGGAGTCTATGGTCATTACATATTTATCTACAAGTCAGTACATCACATTGTTTTAAAGGCTTTTTACACGGTCTCCATGATGCCTCTTTTCTAGAGAAAACACAGACTACAAGTGCTCTAATCAGTTCTGAATAAAGCTTATCTGGCACAAAATGTAAGACCATCACAATTTTCTCATGAGAAGTTCCCACCAGACCTTTCCCACATAGGATGCAGATGTTTTAAACTCCATCCCATACACCCTAGAGATGTACTAAGTGTGGTATTAAATAGGTCATGGAAAGGATACTCCTGCTTGTACAAGAGCTGAGACCTGAACACAGAGTTGAGTCTTCTTGGTCACTTATGATGTACAATTTGGATGACTCAACTTTCTGCATCTCTACACACAGAAACTGGAATGATATTATAAATACTGATGCCAATCATGAGGGTTATATGATAAGGACATAATCACCTTCCAGAGCCCTCTCCTCCTAAAGTAATCACACCAGTTTTTAGCATTACACAGTAACATTTTGGGAAGATCCCAAAATTCTGAGAATTCTCTTCTGAGCATCCCAAATTTATGTACTTCTGAGATGCAAATTACATTCATCCCATACCAACTATCTCAAAGGTCTTAATTAAATTCTAGCATCAGCTTTCAATTTTAAATTCTGAATCTCAAACTGATAGCTATATCAGATATGAACAAGGTATGCTTTATACTGAAAAAATAATAGTTTTTTGGTGATATTTGAGTAATATTAGCATTGCTATATACCTTTAGCAGTTACAAACGGATAGAGATTGACCCCTTTGCAATCTTAACACATCCCATACTATCTCTGTTTTCAACTATGGCTGAAGTTTGTAGCCATTAAACCAGTTTCTTTTCCATGGTGATGGATAATGAGGAGGAAATATGGCTGTTACCCAGATCTGGATCAAAACTGATGCAGAAGGGAAGGAGGGAAGACACATCAATAGAGCTACATGATTTTTAGAAGCCAACAGGACTCATTGGCACAAGCTACTTGTCTCCTCTGAGTTGTATTCCAGGAACACCAATTCATTTTATTCTTGTCAGGGCTTGTTCTTTGATCAAGTGGCAGGAACACTACTTGTTTGTAGAAATAAATTAATTCAACCTGCTCACCAGGGCCCACACAAGTGTACAGATGTCACATAGTAATGGATAGCACCCAAGTTCACAGTGAATCAGTTTCCCTCTAGTGCCCAAGCCACTGAAGTGTGAGGATGACCAGGCCACAGAGAACCATTTAGAGCTTTAGCAGACAGGACAGAGACCACTCTAGCACAGAGGCATGAGCATATTATTTCACAGCATGTGTACATTTTAAGCTTCCTTCATCCTATTTTATGCTTGAGGTAAGTTCCACCCAAAGGTATATGAAATCAAACTCTACACACAAATAATCCTGATGTATAACACCTTAGAAACAAGCCCACAACACGCTGAGCACATGTTCAGTCCCTCACAGATAAGAGTAAATTGTTTGCATCAACTCACTTAGCTTTTAAGAAAATAGGAAAAACAAGTGTAAGATAAAACTGTTCACTAGTTAATTCATATATTGCTCTGGTTACATGAAAAATGTGTTGGAGTTGTTGGTAAAGCACATAACAATGGGGAAAATATCAAGTTTATAATTTTAAAGGCATAGCTTAATTTATATAGTGTTTGTTTTCTTATCACTTTGACCCAATGCCACCATAAAGCAAAAGAATATGGGATAGTTAACCAAGTGACATATCTCTGAAATTGTGTCTTAACAATTGAGACAGTTAAGTGAATTAAAATATTTAATGCTTTTAATTTGAAATATTTTTATCATTATTATATATTAATTTGCATGTGGAAGGGGGTCCTAGAGCAAGTTTACATACTTCCTTTTCTACTTTTGTGTGTGTTCTAAACTAGAACTGTGTTGCCAGGCTCACACAGCAAGTCGTTTTACCTACATAGCCATCTCAACAACCTATATTAAGTGTTTTAAAGAGTAATTTTTGACTTTCATTAAGGTTATATTCTATATTAGGCCTCTGTAGTGCTCAGGTTATTCAATACTTAAAGTTATTACTGGAAATATTCTGTGGAAATTCTTCATTTCCAAAGGATGAATAATTTCATCATGCTCAAGTTCTGAGAGGGAGAAAGGGCATCATCAGAAAGCTGTGTACTCTAACAATACATGTGTTACCTGAGTTACGGCTCAGTGTGATCTTTGTTCACATTATTAAAGTCCAGGTTCTTCATTGTTGGGTCTTGCCTGTGTCCTGTCTCCCATTATTCCCAGTAGTCTTGTGTTTACTCTTCTCAAATGCAAATTTTGAGCACATGCCTTGTAGACAACTTTTAATTCATCAACTAGTCTGCTCTGGCAAGAGATCACATATAAAGATGTGAGTAATCCGACTGGAATGACTCAGCTTTAATACCTCTGGAGGGAATACAGACACCCTTAGTATACACCTTTAATTCCAAGCAGTGAAGGTAAAGTTTGTTTGTAAAAGGATGTATCCATACTTGAAAGTGATGTTTAATTGAGTGGCAGACAAAGTGACAAATAAGAGAAAGATATGACCGAATGAGTCAAAGATAGGGTATGCCTAACTCTCACAAGAACAGCATAGGAAAGCGAGACAATTAAAAGAGTAGTTGAATGTAATTGAGTTCAGTTGAGTTTGTGCAGTTCCATTCATTTAAGTTCAGTTTATGAGGTCAGTACAGTTCAGTTTGTGAAATTCAGAGGCAATTTTTCCAAGCATAGAAATTTAGTAAGAAGCCAAGAGAAACAAGTTGAATAAGTCAGCCCGAAGAAGAGTTTTGAGCCAGAACAGCTGAGTTGAACTAGCCAGCCAGAGTTAAGAAAGAACTAGATAGTGTGAGCTTATTCAGCAGTAAGCCTCCAAGATGATAATTACATCTGGCATGTAAAACTTAAATTTACAGTGCCGTCTGTTTCAGATTCCATCACTGCACCATAGGCACACATTTTTCAAAGTTAACAGCAGATCATTTGTCTTCCAATTATCACCTTCCCTATATTGCATGATTCTTTTGTATTAAAGTCATATAAGGCTGAGCTCTTCAAATTATTAGTTCATCCATCTGCCTTAGCTGATCCATACTTGAATTATTTTTTAAGAAATCTTTTTTATTGAGAGATATTAAAGACAGATGATTATCAGTTCCTGTTATGTTTGTTGTTTTAGGTACCATTATGTGTCTGTGATTCTCTCCTTTTGGCTTTGTTGTGAGATTATTAATATGTTGTTTTTTATTTGGTGGAAGTACCATCCTTGTTTTGGGGTTTTCCTTCTAGAATCCTCTGTAGAGCTGGATTGGTAGATAGACATTGTTTAAATTTGGTTTGTTCCTGGAATATTTTTATTTTTTCCATCTATGTTGTTTGAGAGATTTGCTGGGTATAGTAATCTGTGCAGGTATTTGTGTTCTCTTAGGGTCTGCATGATGTCTGCACAGGCTCTTCTGGCTTTTAGTGTCTCTTTTGAGAAGTCTGGTGTAATTCTGATAGGTCTGCCTTACTATGTTACTTGGCCTTTTTCCCTTACAGCTTTTAATATTCTTTCCTTGTTCTGTGTATTTAGTGTTTTGAATGTTATGTGATGAGAGGATTTTTTTTTTCTGGTCCAATCTATTTGGTGTTCTTTCAGTTTCTTGTATGTTTATGTCCATCTTTCTTTAGTTTTGGGAGATAAAAGATTAAAGAATAAAAAAATTTTAAAACATCTTTTTCAAAAAGAATCTCATTTATTATTTCTTTCTTAAAAGTTACCCCTTTTAGTGTAGGAGAAGTGGCTCAGCAGTTAATGTTATCTGATTTTATTCCAGAGGACTTAAGTTTGGTTAGGATCCACGGGGGCACCTAATAATTTCCTGCAATACCAACATCAGGAAAACTGAAACCTTCTTCTGGCACCTGCATTATGTTGCAGGCATGCACATACATTTACACATGAGCAAAATAATTTTTAAAATATACATTCATTTTCCTAGAGTCATCCCTAAGGATATGTATATACATGCCCAAGATATTTCAGTGAATGCTAGTTTATAGAAGAAATTTGATGGTGGATTTTAAATTATACTTTAACAGACTTATTTGCAGATCTGTGAAATACCTTGCTGACAATTCTAATATTCTTCCTTTTCAATTTGATCAAAACTTGCATTTTTCCTCTCAACTTTCCCTACAAAGTATGATGAGATTTTTCTGTAAATGGTGTTTTTAAAATGTTGAAGAAGAAATGTAATATAGAGGTTGGTCAGGCTGGTATGATCAGATACCAAGCACCTAAAACACAGTTTTATTATTCACTGTTTCCTAAAAGGAGGGTGGAAATTTCAATACTTGATCAGTTGAAATGGGGCTAGAGTGACTCTGTGCATGATATAGATAAGTTCCTTATATTTTCCTTATGCTCTCGATACAAGTGGGTAAGGCATGAGTTTGGTAGGAAGGCGTGAGTTTGACTAGATGGAATATTTCCCATGGGCTCTAGTGCCTAGAAGTTGCACCCAGCTGTTAGGCACCTGAGTTTGGGCAATTATGGAAGTGGCTCAGAACATGTGTATTCAATAAAAATGGTAGATGAGTTGTAAACCTAATATCTGTTGGCATTTGGGGTGTATGCTTGAAGACAGGTTATTGGCAGCAGTATTAATTGTCTAACTCTAGGAAAGCTGATCCTCCAGGATCAGCCAGACCCTAGATGTCAAAGCTCTAGAATGAAGACAAAAATATCATTAAGACAGGGTAGGAATTGGAAGTGAATCAGAAGTATGTTAAGAAATATCTACAATGACTGCCACTGACCTCCATACTTCTTAATTTCTAACTCTCTTCCTTTGCTAATAAAAAGATTGATCATTTCCTCAACATTATTGACAGTCTATGAAATAGTGTGGCAAAACAAGACTCCTAACTTCATTTTCTCAGACTTCCATCTTTCTGTCTATAGCACTTAATGTTAGGTAATGACACTGGGATTGAGGTTTTAAATGGAACTAGTGACTATTTTAAAAACCCAAGTTGCTAGGAATCCTTTGAAACATAAAGTACATGAAACATGAGGATCTACTTGATATCTGCTTCTTATATTTAGTTTTTAACCTCACAGTCTAGACAATCTTTTTCTGGTAGAATCATGGATTTTTGTATCGTTAACACTGCAGATTTCTTTTCACTGGACAGTACCATTAGCAGAGAGAAAGCAACTCTAGTTTATTTTTCTTTTTGATTTACAAAGATATAATAAAAAATAACTTCCATGTGGATTTTCTTCAAATGAATTTTATGCTAATTTTCAGAAAGCTCATATTATTTATGCATTATCAGGCATATTCCATTTATAATATACTTAGAAAAAGATTGTTCTGATTTCCAGGTGTGCTACGAGTTGTTAGTGTGTTGGAGAGAAAACAAACAGTGGTATCTGTAGCAGTGTACATGCATATGAATGGCCATTTCTGGAAGCAGAGGGCACTTTGAGTTTCATTTTCAGTTTTGATATTGAATAATGTAATTTTGGTAATGTAATTTAAATTTTACTAACATTTTTCCTGTGTCCAGATTTGATTCAGTGAGCTTACCACATAATGAACTACTCATAACTCATTGCACATTATAGGTTTTCTTAAAGTAATTCAATAATAATAAAATACATACAGGAACAAATTCATCTTTCTTCTGAATGTCAATAAATATTTAATCTTAATTTAGTCCAAAATAACTGTTAAAAGAATGTCTTTGTACCTTAATAACTATGGTGAAAGATTATCATAATAAGCTTCCTAACCTTAATCTGGCAATAAGTAAGTTTCTCTTCAACAGATCCAATTAAAGGAAAAATGTGTTATAATTAAACTCATGTAGAAGTTAAATGCCTGAGCTTTTGACTTATAAACAATTGCAGTATGAGTATACCTATCACAATTCATTTTAAACTCTTTATATAGAAGCCCACAGATATAATATGTGACCAAATACATATCCTTACATGATATTTGAATCTATATTCTCTTAGATTAACTTCACAGAATCCTGTATGGGTTTGTAAGGTTGCAGGAACATAATGCAATTCCCCTTTTGCCATGATATTTCAAAGACACATTTTATTTCAATCATTTTAAGAAGATATTATTATGCTACAAATGCAACTTAAAGTGATTCAAGCTCTGTGCCTTAGAATGTAAAGGCCCTGGAGGAACTCAAACCCTTAGCAAGTTAGTTTCCTTACAACACGGGAAATGATGTCACCAAGTTCTGCAAGCTCCAGTGGGACAGCAGGCCATGGCTTTTTTACATAGACAAATGTCCTAGTGGAGGAGTCATTTCTAAGAGTTAGAAAATGACAAGATACTGATATAGCTGTCTCCTGAGAGGCTCTGCCAGAGCCTGACAAATACAGAGGTGGACGCTCTCAGCCAACCACTGGACCGAGCATTGAGTCCCCAATGGAGGAGTAAGAGAAAGAACCAAAGGAGCTGAATGGGTTTACAACTCCATAGGAAGGACAACATATCAAGCAACAAACTCCCCCAGAGCTCCCAGGGACTAAACTACCAACCAAAGAGTACACTTGGTGGGACCCATGGCTTCAGCCTCATATGTAGCAGAGGAAGGCTTTGTTGGATATCAGTGGGAGGAGAGGCCCTTGGTCCTGTGAAGGCTCGATGCCCCAGTGTAGGAGAATGTCAGAGCAGGAAGGCTGAAGTGGGTGGGTGGGTGGGAAAGCACCCTCATAGAAGCAGGGGGAGAGGGGATGGGATAAGGGATTTCCGGAGGTGAAGCTGGGAAAGAGGATAACATTTGAAATGTAAATAAATAAAATATCCAATAAAAAATAAAAATAAAAAATGAAAGAAAAAAATGGATAAAATGAAATCAGAGGAAGACAAAAGGTCAGTTCTTGAGGAGAGGTTCCCATGACCTCGGCCAGAGACTCAGTTGATTTATCATCTTATCTTAGCTCATAGTGAATAATGTGCTCTAAATGAGACAGTGGAGGAAATCAGGAGCTGCTATCAATAAAATTTTTACAATGTACATTACAGAACTTAGATTTTCTTCTTCTTGGCAAAAGTGTTCATACAAGAAAGGTGTTCCCAGCTTCTAGTCAGTCAATGCAGGCTTATCAGTCAGGAATTTATGAATTATTTCTTTAGTCTCCTAAACCAATGTGAGAGCTGTCAGCTAAGTGTGAGGAAAAAGAGAAAAGCCAATTTCTTTTCTGACCATAGATCCTTGTGTGAGGGAGCCTATGCTCCATTACTAAGTTAAGATAGATGGTGCAAACAAATCCAGCAATAAAAATGAAACAACAGTCCTAAATGCAAGAGAAATCCATAGTCCTCACATACTCAAAATTCTGTCTGGTGGTTTGTTCTAAAATGTCACCTACACTTTGAAGAAGGTACTCATTCTAGATATCTCCAACATCAAAACTTAAATTCTCAACAACATCTACTGCTATTTACTACTTTTTCTTAGAGCTTAGCATAGGCTGGTCAGAATTCAACTTGAGAGCATATCTTTGGGTGGAAACAATTCATATAGTATGCTAAAACTTCAAGCTGAGTGAGGGTTGTGGCTATAGCTTCAACTTGCCTTTGGACCACTCATGGCTGATACTCTATGAGCAAAACCTAATGCAGGATCCACTCAACTATCTATGGACTTATAGACTATGTCAAGATCTCTGTCTTCCCTATACTAGTGCATAAGGAACTGAGGATTCTTGTGTAAGCACTATAGATCTGGAGCACAGCATATAGGAATAATAACCCATGTTAAAAACTGAATCCTACCAGTATAATCTAGTGTATGTTGTCTGACCAGTCCAAAGCTTTGGTACTCTGGATGCTCACCAGAAATCTCAGATATTTCCTGTGCCCAGAACCAGGATAAGCACCTATCTATGCTCTTCAGACTGAAGAATTAATTTACCAAGAAGGGATAAGCAAACATCACACCTTACATTCAGATATTGAAGAAAAATAAATTACAAAAGAAAATATAAAACTTCTAAAGGAGAAATACAGTTATTTAGAAATATATCCTAATTTAAAGAAAATCTATTAGCTACTTGAAAAAAGCATTAAATTATCCTGAAGAATCTCAGAAGAGTATGTGGGGAGGCAGTGCAGGAAAATGAATTCAAAATTCAGTATACAGAAATAAATCATAAATGAATGAATCAGGAATGAAACAGAACTTTACGGTTCTCTGGAAAGTCACTTATATTAGAAGGTGTTTTACTGGGACAGGGACAAACACATAAGAAAATGTTTTCCTAAAATAGACACATAGACACATATAAAAGACTAAGTCAGAGTTGTTAAAAAAAAGTTTCACTAAAACATACATACACACACACGTTCTACTAAAACAAATGAATAAAAAGACACATGATAAAAGATTCTTCACTAATGACACACCTATATTGGTCTGCTTTACATTACATAGTTAAACTATATTTGCCGGAAGCCCATAGAGAGAAATGCACCAAAAAACTTCTCATGATGTGCTGCAGTTTCTTGCTGCTTCCATGGACTCGGGCTGATTGGCAGAGTGACGTCAGCTTAGCAAAACTGCTGAGATAGACACAGTTGCTGAGGCAAGACCCATGGAGGACACATGATACTTGGAGGAGTCTAAATAGAACTCAACAGGCAGTGGCTTACTTATAGAGCCAGCTGTGCAACACTTGTGGCTCTCATGTCTTCACTAATATTTGCTTCCCTGAGAGAAGCACAGCTGAGAACTTTTCCTAGTATCTCTTCAGGTGGGGGTGGGTCCCTCCTGCTCACTTGTGCTCAGGCTGAGGCCTGGCTGTCATTGCTAGGTAATGCCACCACTGCTGATTCCTGTTTGCTATCCTGACTCTACCAAACTGAACTGCTGGTGTATCCATGAAGTGTTTGTGTACTGATCAAGCTGCCACTACTAACCTGTGAACTGAACTGCCAATTTCCAGACAATACAGATTAGAGTTGTTCCAAAGAGTCTTTCTAAACAGGTCCACTTCTTCTACCCCCACTGCATCCTTTCTTTTCTACTACCTCTGTTAGGTGATGGGCTAGAAGGGAGGTTAAAGCATTTAAGAACCATCATTAAAAATAGACTTTTAAAAAATTAAGTTACACAGGAGTATGAGAAAAGTCCATTGAATAGAATGAAAGATAAGGAAGAGAACCTTTTCAGAAGATCAAATTAAACAAAGAATAATAATTTCAGAAATTAAAGATCAAGTCAATTAATTAACACATTAGCATTGTCAACATAACAGTAAAGACAGAAAGATGAGAAAGTTAAAAGAATGAAGAAAGATGGTAAACATATGGAGCATAATCAAGCTTTCATATACAAATTGTAAGAATTTTTAAAATAAAAGAGAAAACATTGAAAATCTATATTATTAAAGTTAAATAAGGGCTTAAAATTTTTCCCAAACTTCAAATAAACATAAATGTATAGATACAACTGAAAGAACCTCATTTAGCATAGATCAAAACAGACCTTCACTAAAACACAGTGGAGTGAAACTGTCAAATACAGGATAATGAGAAAATCTTGTAAACAGAAAAAGAAAAATATCAAGTCACACAAATAGTGGTCCATTAGATTTGTACCATCACTCATAAAAAAATAAATCTATAAACCAACAGAAAAATGGAAATAGATTACAAGTGCTGAAAGAAAAGAAATAAACCCAAATTTGCCACCTAAGGAAGATATTCCTATCAAGATTTTCTTTCTAAATATTAGAAGAAAGAGTTGTCCCAGATAAACAGAAACTGAATGACTGATGACCCATACACAAACGAATAGGCAATAAGAATGGAAGGATGATAAGTACTATATTAATTAAGATTCTTTAGGGAAACAGAATATGGAAATTGGTCTATTCAGTAGGAAGCTGGCTAATCCAATGACGGGTATCATGCTTGAGAGAAGGAGATCCAGGTAGCATCTTGATATAATAATCTGGAAGCTTAGCAATCCTGTCTGATATTCAAGGTCTGAAGGATCACTGAGAGACTTGTATCAAGTCCACATGACAAGCCACAGCAGCTAGAGTGAAACATCCGTGGGTCTTGGCATCAGTGTTAGGAGCACCCTTGCAAGGTCCTTTCTTGATTAACTATGTGTTTCACATTTTCTAATACTTTGCTCCTACTTTACATTATAAATATGGCTAAAAACAGCCAACAATAACCATTCAACAGCTTGAGTGCTAAGATACATGAAATTATCAGATCAAATTTATTAATTCACTGCTTTTTAATTCAATCACACTCAAATGATCAGGACATGAACAAAACATAGACCAAGTCTTTGCAAGATGTAACATAAATCACTATTAGTCCGATTTCTAATAGGGATCGTATTACCATCTGAAACCTCTTGAAGCAGGCCTTGACTATCCGCATTTCAATCAGCATTAATATCTTCTGAAGGCATACTAAACTCATTCACTAATTCCTGTTCTCATCATTCTTTCGTGTCTCTAGCTTGCATTTCTAAATTTTTCAAATTCAACCCATCACTCAGTTTCAAAGTCCAAAGATACATAAAATCAGATTTAGTTGAAACAATGGCACTTGATTCCCTGATACCAATTCACTGTTAGTAAATTTTTAATTACTACAACTTTAAGACCTGATAGAAATATGAAATTAATTTTGTCAGAGCTTTTAGTCCATTGTGTCAAGGGAACTATACCAGGGAGGTTGGTTCATAGCAGGAAGAATGTGGGGTTATGACTATTTCTATTAAAGCCAACCACGAAATAGAAAACAAATTGAAGCTGAGCCACAAACCATCAAAAGTCTACCCTAGTGACCTACCTAACTAGTTAATATAGAATGTTATAGAGCATACTAAAAATGATGAGGAAGAAGAGGAAGTCAGGACAGAAAAACAAAACTAAACTAAACTGGCTGTTAGAGACCAGAAAGGGTGCTAAGAGGAGATTGGTAGTCTAAGAAATCCCTTGCTTAGGTAGGCTAATCAGATGTACAATGCACAGTGTATGCATGTATGTAGATGTCCCAATATAGCTATGGAATTGAATAGTTTACATGATTATCTGTATATTGATAAATATAGTTTTAATTAGTAAATTTTATGAAATATTCAAGAACAACTCTTTTGACATTGTTACTCTTTTATGATGTGGGAGAACACACTTAATGACAAAAGAAAGTTGTTATACAAAGACTCAAGTTCTAGTTTTCATGAAAGCTGTTAGGGCTCTTTTTTATTATATCTTCCTCTGCAAATTCTAGATCTAGGTCAGATTGCAAGGATTTACTGAAATAAGCCACTTCAACTCTTTAGGCTTAAGTAATATCTATACTGAAATAAAAAAACAAAACAAAACAACAAAAATAAAACAACAACAGTTCCTTCAAAAACGTAATTAGATAGAAGCATATCCAAACAGCAAGAGATAGAATCCATCTGAGCTTATGTCTACTCTAGTTCCCAGTCACGTAAAGATCATGAAATCAATTCCTTCCCACAGTCACGATCCTGAAAAATATTCAATTTTAGCTAGAAAATTTTTGATGATGAAAATTTATCTGATGATTGTAACTATATGTCTAATTCTAATTGTGGCATCAAGGAAGGTGATGGTAATTTTAAGAATGTCATCCAATTTGGTGCTTAAATTTTAAGTTAAACTTAACAAAGATCTTTATGATATCAGCTTATAAAAATGTAAATGACAGCATGCAAGCCATTGAACGAATGTTTTTTGAACATTGACTAGCATTGACTTTGCTAACCCAAAAGCTATTAGAGGACAAGTGAGAAAATTCTGATCTCTGGGGCTTACTAACTGCCATCTTAGCTTCAGGTTTAGTGAGAGATTGTGTCTCAAGGGAAGGAGGCTGAAGGAAGAACAGAGCATCCAGTGTGCTCCTCTGGCTTCTGCATGCACAGAAGCACACACAGCTACACATACCTGTGAGCATAAACCACACACACACACACACACACACACACACACACAGAGAGTACATTCACTTTTCCACCTACACATACACAAGGAATAAATCTGACAGAGCAGTAAGAATGAAAAATTTTCATATTATTTCATGAAGTATATCTACATTTATAAATATTGATTCCTGACTTTAAAAAATTTTGAGGATGTACATTCATGAACTTCTAGTCAGTTGAAATTGACTAGTTGAAATTCTAGTCAAATTTCATCTTGCATTTTTAAATTTTAGTTTTAGAAATGTAATTCAAAAGACTTATAAAGTGATTTGGTATTTATTTACTATAAATTTTGATACGATTATAGATAATTTTTCACACACAAATATTGTTATATGTAGATATTATACACATAGTGTACACTATGTGCATAATATATGCAATATTATATATTCTATAGTATATGAGACAACCCATGTTATCTTATACTTATATTCATGTTGAATACACAAATTATGCTTATGTATATATTTGTTATTTATATGTAATGTGTAATTTATATGAATGCCTCACTTCAGATTAGATAGATGAATAGCTTGGTATATAAATGAATAAAATCTAACTTATGAACAAACTATTGTTCATTAACAATACCTGATCTCTCGTTGACCAGGATTTATTTTCTAGTATATATATTCCATACACACACACACACATATATATATATATATATTAAAAACTCCAGAAAAATCTTATAAAAATTCAGAGAGTATAAAACTAGCAGCTCAACTAACAAAACAAGAACGGCCTCATTTCACGCAGCTTTGATGAGCTGGGCACACTCCCAGTTCCCTGAGTTATTGTTAGAAGCAAACTTGTGGAAACACTGTGATTTGGCATTCACTTTTGAATAGTCATTATTGTTGTTCAAATGGCTTAAACAGTTCAACCACACATATTTAATCACTGCAGAGAAATCTTAATTTTAGGGAGTGATAAGTAATCAGTATCATAGAAAAAAAGTAGCTTGTCCTAAAATAAGCATAACATATTATTAGATGTCAAGTGAATTTTTAATACGGTTTTCATAGGAAATAGAACTAATCTGTGGTGGATGTTATTTGCATTATTACAAAATATTCCAGACTCATTTAAAGGAGTATGATAGGTGTTTAAGTATAAACTATATTACACAGATCATTTCAGGGAGTGTTAGAATTTGCAGACTACCTTTCTACTGGCAAACACAAGAGAATGTGTGGATATTTCAAATGAATTTAAGCTATTCATAGTGGAACAGATTTGACTTTGTAATGGAGAATGTCTGGCTTATAGGTCATTTTTTATCAGTTTTCAGCCTACCACTATGGACTTACCGTGAGTAAAATGAGGCTGGGCAATGTGAAATAACCTTCCTTTATGATTTTTATCAATATTATAGGACTGTCTAGAGGCAACAAACCACACCCATTCTCTCTGTCACACTGCCCCAAGTGTGCTAAGTGTTAAGTGTTAGGCAGGAAAGCATCCACATTTGCACAAATCACTATTCTGTTCCAGGCCCTGAACAGAAAATTCTATTTAAATGAACATATAAAGGCAAAGATTTCTGGCCTCTATCTAGGCTGAAGGGACATTTGCTTCCTGAGTTCTGAATGAGAGGCATTATAAGTCACAATTAATATATATAGAAGGCATAGCAAACAACGATGGCTCTATTATTCAATTGTCACTGATAGGAAGCTGGTGGCAAAATTACTCTCCAGATGTCATAACTAACTCCCTCCTCCTGGTTTTCATTTATCCACTTTTCAAGACAAAAAGGAATTTCTACCAACTGTGGGATTATAAATTCAACCTAAGTTCTGAAAATTGGGCACTGTCTTTTTTTTTTTTTTTTTAATCCTTCATCATGGATGATGAAGATATTACCACTGGAATTCAGCTATGACAGTATGGATGATTAAGCTCTAGTCTAATTGGCTTTGCAGTGTGAGCAGAAGCCAGGACTTAATGATTGTTTCCCCCAGCCTCTGAATTAAAATAAACCCCTGTGATTCACAGTCACCGAGAACAGGAGTCTGATGATTATGAAAGCCTTTTTATGAGCAACAGCGCTGATTACAGAAAAACTGAAAGTATAAGATTATCTTTGGTTCTTGGAACTTTCAACTAATTGACATGCCTTTAAGAATTTATTTGCATGTGATATGAATGTGTTTAGGTGTGCTGATGTATGTGCAGGTGCATGCTTATGCCTATGAAAGCCAGAGTCTGAAGTCATATATCTTCCTAAGTCACTTTCTTCCTTATGTTTTTGAGACAGGATGTCACTGAGCCTTGACTTTACAGGCTCACCAATCAGCTCTGGAGCCTCTTCTGTCTCTTCCCCCCATCCTATGCTGAAATCATGAGCTTGCCTTACCACAGCTGATGTTTTATGTGCTTGCATACCAAGCACTTTACCAACTGAGACATCTCCTTAGCCCCCTTTTGAATTTTTGAAACCATAGCATTGTTCAAACTTTGATTTAAAGGCAGAGATTTGAGATCATCACCTTGGTATTTCTAAAGCTTGTAAAAGCGATTGGTAGCTTTATGAAAAACAGACCCTTAATCCTTAAACAATGTTTCAAACAGTTGCTGCAATTCACTTTGTAGAGAACAAATGATTGGCCTAACAGGTACTCAAAAGAGGCTGGAGGTCAATGATATCCCTCACCTCTTCTTCCACCCCATTGGGGGAAATGCTGTGGGATGGATCACTCTACTTACCAGGCAAACAAAGCTGCTCCCTGTGGCACTGGAACTAAGTATATGCCGGAAAACCAGAATATGAAATGGGGAAGCATTTCTCTAACGAGCTGTCAACTCCCTGTTATTTTCCCCTCTATCTTCCCATGGGAGGATTTTAGGAAGAACTCTCATAGCCCAAAGACCAGCTTTGTACAGAGCTAAGATTTTCAGGTACTAGAACAATCCAGTTTAACTAAATTTTCTGTAATTTTAAAATTAAAAGATAACAGACATAAGATTTTGAAAATATCTTTATAATACATATCTAAAAATAGCAATGCCCCTTTTAGCTAAAGAAATATTTGATATACATTTTAATATTTCTCATTAGAACCATTGCATCACCTGTAAACCCATTGCTCAGGTAAGGGCAATATATCTCTCTCTCTTCCTCATACTGCTGAACAAGTGGCTAAATGACTATGTAAATGAGCAGCAATAATGAAGCAAATAAAACACATAATCTACACAATCACTTCTGAAAAATTTAATGTGATCCTTTACATTCAAATTGGAGCTACTCAAGCCACAGTAATGTCAGATATTTGTTTGTGCAACTCAGAAATGGTAATAGAGGACATGTTGAGAAAAGGTACCTAAAGTTCAATTAGTTACAAATGCAAAATCCATCAACAAATTTATTGAAAATGAAGAATATAGATATTATGTAAAGTCAGTATACAACACAATATGTTTTCAAGTTTCTGTGTACTTATATGTAGAAAAGTGATGCAAATTTAAAATTTATATATATATATTTTTTCATGGAATTATCTTCCTCTTAAGGTAGAAATATTAATTCTTATAATATCTTAGAACTACACATTTTTCAGAAAGATTGTAAGAACCAGAGGTGGGAGGGTGACCACAAGGTAATAGTGTCTTATGGACACAGCAAGGAAGATGTGTATTTTTGACTCCTAGCAGTTGGAACATCATAGCAAACTTGTGCAAGCCAGACCAAGTCCCAGCATAGAGAGGGAAGCTTGACAAACAACCCCACCCATACCGTGGAGCTATTGGCAGTGATTAGCTACTGGGAAAGGGAAGGACAGTTTTCTATATGTATATAACCTCTGGTAAATTGACTGCTCACCAGTAGAACATGACACATCCAGGAATATTTAGGCAATTCAAATTGGTCTTAAAAAAAAAATAGGGAGACACAACAATGTAGGGTAAAGAATGAGGATAGACCTAGAAAGAATCCGGAGATAGGGTGAACATTATCAAAGAACATCGTATGAAACTCAAAGAACTAATTGTGTTTTACTCCTTGATAATAAACTATGCATTTCAATGTTGAAATTTCAATCATATTCATATTAACTGAATTTGTATTGTTAATATGGTAATCAAAGTCAAATTATATATTGATAGAAATGATCATTTGTATCATTTATATACTCTGGTATATTCATTTAGGAGCACATGGTAAATTAAAAGAAAGAAAAAGCACTGGGATTTATACTTTTCAGAAAAATACTTTTAACTCCAATTATCCTAAGTAGGCATCATTAGAAAGTGTATGCTCATCTAAAGCAACCAGACTAATATAGTATTTATCTCTCTTCCCAGGGGCTGACGTTATCAACTTTGATGGCCATGTTGTGTTGCCATATCGATTCAGAAACAAGAAGATGAAAACACTCAAAGATGTTATTACTTTGAAATTTAAGACCTCTGAAAGTGAAGGAGTACTTTTGCATGGTGAAGGACAGCAAGGGGATTACATTACTTTGGAACTGAAAAAAGCCAAGCTGGTCCTCAGTTTAAATCTAGGTTTGTTGTGATTCTTTATTATTTTTCCTTATCATTAAAATATTCATAAAGAAGGGACAGGAGAGATGGCTCAGTAGTTGAGAGCACTGGCTGCTCTTGCAGAGGACTCAGATTCAATTCCCACTACCACACAATAACTCACAAGTGTCAATCTTGGAATTGGATTTTCATGAAATCTAATAACCTTTTCTGACTTTCATGACCACTAGACATGTACATGGTACACTTACATACATGCAGGCAAAGCATTTATACATATAACAAGAACAAATGAATTGTAAGCACTTTAAATGTTACATAACCTTTTAAAACAAGAATTCTAATATCTCATTTTATATTGCCAATTCTTTTTTCATCTATGATGGCAGATTATCTATTTTTCCACCTGTTTCTCTTAGCCACCTTTTTTATCAGTATGGCAATAAACCTGAAAAACTTCTTAACAGAGAAAAGCTGATATTGCTTTATGTTGCATAATTCTCAATCTAAAGTTACTAGAGCATAGCTCTGAATTGTGTTTTGGTAGAACACCATGCGGGGAGGGTATGGCAGAACGAAGATGCTCATGGGGGCCAAGAAATAGAAAGAATGGAAGAAGATAGAAACAAGATAGACACTTCAGCAACCCACTTACTGTGACCTTTTTCTTTCAACCAAGATCTAACCCCTAGTTCCTGTCACATCTCAATAGCACTAGCAAATCATTGTTTCATCCGTGGACTGACTAATCCATCCATGCAACTGAAGCAATCACCATCCAATCACTTTTCTAAACCTCACCATCCTAGATCAAGGCATTAACCATTAAACCTTTGGGGAACACTTTATATTCAGCCCATAACACTATTGATACAATAAAATGTTTGTTGAGACCCTTGTGCTATGTTCAAGGTTATGGTAGCTGGTAATATACCTAAGGGGACAGAAGAGCGTGGTCACCTTAAGTTTGAGGATTACCTTATCTTTTATCAGTGGAAGGGGTCATGTTGATGCTTGACGCACCAGCACAGGGAAATGTTAGAGGGGTGAGGCAGGAATGGGTGGGTGAGGGAGCACCCTCTTAGAGGTAAAGGGGAGAGGGGATAGGGCTTTGAGTAGGAGAGACTGAGAAGAGGAACAGCATTTGAAATGTAAATAAATTTAACAACCAACTTTTTAAAAAAAAGTTTGTGAACTGCCCTGGTGAAATAAAAATATAACTTCAAAATATAAGTCTTAGGAAGTCAGTTTAATAAGTAGCTATTATACTATGCTCAAATTGAAATGCCACCTTAAGAAGCAATAGGACCATAGTATAGGACCATAGCAATAAGATGTATAATGAATAAAAACCCTTTCTTAGGAAAAAACACTATGTTCAGGATAAGATTTAAGTGTTGAAAAAATGAGGCCATCAAAGGAGACAAGACAATATGGGGAGAGATCATTGCAGAAAAAGTCCTAGCATGTCTACGAGCAAAAAGCCAAGTGTGGTGGGTACAGTGAGTTGCTGAAAACACAAGAGGAATTCCAGGAGCTGTTCAGATTCTGTAGGATATTGCATGTCCTGCATATTAAGAATGAGGAGCTAATGGATGCTCACCATGTATGTTCACTGAAACTCTCATGGGAAGTGCGCCTAGACCAACATGTGAGTCCAACAAGACATATTCCTGGCCTGGGATTGTGATGACATTGTTGAACAATGTCAGGACATATAAAAAGCAATGCCTCTGAGAAATTATGTTAGTGGTAAATTCAGCATGACCTGTGATGAACTGTGTATGAAGCAAGAAAAAGAATAGACACAAAGCATGGTTCCTGGGATTTAGGCTTGGTCACTAAAGGAATACTTAGTGTCGTTTTCAGAAATAAAAATTTAAAAGCATCAGAAGTAAATACAGGGATTAATAGCAAGACAGAACATTTGCCCCGATTAATAGGTAAACAAAGGGTGTTTATATCTGGAATTAAGAAAATGTTCTTATTGACTCGTTTTATAAGTGAAGAGTAAAGAATGTGGAAATAAATACTTGAACTTAACTAAGCTATTAAACATATCTGAGATTCATAATTCACTAAAGAAACTGTACACAACAATGGAATCAGAATTCCTGATTGCACAAGGCAGTAACTAAAACACACTTGTGAAATGCATCTCCAGAGAAAGGCAAAAACTTAAAGACTGAAACACTCAAGAAAGATCTTATGCATTTGGCTTCTCTATCCTACACTACCTTGAGCCTCTGGGCATTCCTGAGGATGTCTTTAGTCCTGTGTGTTAACTTATTTGTCAAGTTTAGAAACATAAATGTAAATAGGGTTTTTGTATGCAATAAGACACTGCCATATAAATATAACTTTGACTATGTAACATCCACATTCAAAAGACAAAATGATGAAAATGTGAATCACATACTCATAGAAAATGCTGTTTTTCACATTAAAATAAAGAGCATGTGAAGGTGAGGAATATGTAAATGTTATATATGAACTTTGAACATCATTCATAAAAATCCAATCACACCACTCCATGACAGTTTGGAGCTGCAAAAAGAAAATGTATGCATTGGATATAAACAACAACACAGAATAGGAAAATTAAACACTAACCGTCATATCAGCTATATGATAACAAACAATAAAATAGAAAATACTCTTTTGTAAAATTAATGTGTCTTTATTTTTATATGTAAGTGACAAATGTTCAATTTTACTACCTTGCTAATAAAGATATTTAGGGTAAAATTATCTTACAAAATAGTTTTAGACATTTGTAGTAGTTTACATATTATATTATTATTATTATTATTATTATTATTATTATTATTATTATTATTATT
>JADRCH010000064.1:1452395-1538826 GCA_019843965.1 Rhynchomys soricoides | reverse complement strand
TTATTATTATTATTATTATTATTATTATTATTATTATTATTATTATTTTCACAGTCTAGTCATTATCCCCCTCCCCATCTACCCTCCAACAATTCCTCCCCCCATTCCTTCTCCCCTCCCCCATCTGCAAGAGACTGTCCCCACCCTCACCCCCATCCCAACAGACCACCCCACTCCTTGAGGCCTCAAGTCTCTCAAGGGTTAGGTTTATCTTCTATCACTAAGGCCAGACCAGGCAGTCGTCTACTGTATATGTGTTCGGGGCCTCATATCAGCTAGTGTATGCTGTCTGTTTGATGGCTCAGTGTCACAGATCTTGGGGTTCCAGGTTAGTTGAGACTGCTGATTTTCCTATGTGGTCACCCTCCTCCACAGCTTCTTCTAGTCTTTCCCTAATTCATACACAGAGGTCCCTGGCTTCTGTCCATTGGTTGGGTGTAAGTACCTGCATTTGACACATTCAGCTGCTTGTTGGGGCAGCCATGCTAGGCTCCTGTCTGTAAGCACACCATACCATCAGTAATGGTGTCAGGCTTTGAAGCCTACCCTTGAGCTGGACCCCAATTTAGGCCAATCACTGGACATCCTTTCCCTCAGTCTCTTCTCCGATTTTGTTCCTGTAGTTCTTTTAGACAGGGACAATTCTGAGACAGAGTTTTGACTGTGGAATGACAAACCCCATCCCTCCACTTGATGTCTTTCTACTGGAGATACTCTATGAGTTCCCTCTTCCCATTGTTGGGCACTTTATCTAAGGTCCTTCCCTCTGAGTCCTGAGCTTCTCTCACCTCCCCGGTCTCTGGTACATTCTAGAGGGTACACACACACACACACACACACACACACACTACCTCCCGAGGTTGCCTGTTTCCATTCTTTCTGCTGGCTTTCAGGGCTTCACTCCTATCCCACCCCCCAATACCTGAACATGTTGCCTTTTGTTATTAAATGAATGTTATTAAAAGACATTCAGTGTACATAAAATTTAACTTTCCATCATGCCACTTTGAGTGATAAGGAGCCAAAACTCCTGGCCTTAACATCCCAGTGACACTGAGCCCTACCTGCCATGACACTGGGAGAGAAGTATAGGCACCAGAAATACGTTGTATTGCCAGACCTGTCCCTTGGTGCACAGAGAAACATAAATGGAAAATACTAGATAATCAATCTAGGACAGTGGATGGATTTACACTTTTGTAAAAACAAACAAAAAGTTTTGGGACATGTTTACTATAGTCTATTATACATTCAGACAAATTGAAAAAGCAAGAGTCTTTGGTGCTGAGGTGAATGAAGTCTTTGCTGGTGAACTTAGTTCCATGTCAGGAGACTGATCACTGTGGCAGTACATAAGTCCTTATATAAGGATAGAATTCTGATCAAGGTGACTATGCAGTGATCCTTCAGGTGCTAGAGAGAAGAAGCGTATGAGAAATGCATAAAATCCAGTAAAGAATGAACACCAAATCCTCAAATAAATCAATATGATATAACTTCTCCAGCATGGATAGAAGATTTGAAATAGCATTCAGCAACACCAATGGAAAAGAAACTATTCTCAACACTGCAATTAGAAGACAATTTCCCTACCATCCTAGTGATGGCAAATGAACATAATGCATGACTGTTTTATAATGTCTTAGAGTAGACATTAAATAGGGCCTAAGTGCTGGTAGTCAGAGTTCATGAGATTAACTATGGTAAAAGTATCAATAACAATTGTACTTTTATTTTAAGTCTCTTTATCAGCAGTTCTCAAGCTGTGAATCCAGACCCTTTTGAGAGTAGAATGACTCTTTTATAGGAGTCACCTAAGATGGTTGGAAAACAGTTGTTTACATTACAATTCAAACAATAGTAAAATTATAAAGTAGCAACAAGATTATCTTATTATTTTGTGTCATCACAACATGAGCAACTCTATTAAATGGTAGCAGCATTAGGAAGATGGAGAAATACTGCTCTATGTAGTGCTTCAACTCACTTATACCCATCCCTAAAGGTTGGCCAAAAGACTTAATAATCTTAACAATCTTCTCATTGGAAAAGTTTGGGAATACAGAAGGTATGCGTTGTTCAGAGTCAGGGGAGTGATGATGTTATCTTGGTTTTAGAATGAACTTCAAATGGCGCGTTCTTTAATCCAATGAAGCAGCTGCATTGTAGCATAGTAAGAAGCAAATAGAATATTCAGTCTCCTCATGAATAATAACTATTATATCAAAGGCTTCACATTAAATATATATACCTGAATATGTATACAGCATATATGCATATTTAAATAGTTGTATACGGAAAAACATCTGGGTGAAAATAGATTAAACTATTTTTAGTGGAAGAAATAATTTGCATTTCATTTTAATTCTTTATTCTCCATAACATTCTTTATCTGTAATCATGAACAGGCATTTGTTTTGAGAATCAGGGGAGGGTATGAAACTATATTTAGTGCATGACCCTGTGAAATGGAAGGGAATGGTTCAAAGGTGGAATCAGAACCCAAATAAAAGCATTTATAAAATATCTGTGAACCTGTGTGTATATGCAAACTTTTTGTCTAAAAATAATATTTTTTTAAATTTTATTTTCTTAAATTTACTTTGCATGATGAATACAAGGAAAGGAACATATGCATGTTACAGCGTGTTTATGTGTGAAGGTCAAAGGAGAGCCTGCAGGAGTCTAATCTTTTCTACTACAACATGGGTCCTGGGAATCCAACTAAGTATGTAATCAGGACAGCAAGTATCCACATTATCCACTGAGCTGTAGTTCCCCAAGATATTTACTTTTTTTCAGAGCTGTTTTCATTTTACTTTTCTGTAATAAAACATGGAGAGTAACCTTTGAAAATCAACTGTGTTTTATAGAGATGAGACATTACCTTTGTGGAACATGTCACTTATTCTAAGATCTTACCAAAAAAAAGTTCATTACCATTTTGCTGAAAATTAGCTTACTTACAATGTTTTATTGGAGGACTAGTATTTATGGCATCAGTAGAAATATGCCTAATTAAGTAACTACTGCCACTCTTTAGTGCCATCCGTCATTAGCAGGTGTCTGCCCTGCTATGTGACTCTTTGTGTGTGTGTTTCAAGCAATAAAACTCTGGGCAGTCTTCTACTTAGAGTTATTCCTCTTTTATTTTTTCGCTTGTCTTTCTGGTCTCTCACAATAGAGATGAGCACATTCATACATGTGTGCACACATACAGGTACACACACCTACTTACATACAGAAACACATGTGATTACACAAGCACATGCATATATGCAAACACACATATAACCATGCATGCATGCCTACATATACACACACAAATATTCACATGCACATACATACTTACATACACAAACACACACATGTGATGATACAAACACATGTGCACATGCAAACACACATATCACCATACACGCATGCCTACACACACATACACATCCACATACATGTGAATGCACATACACGCATACACACATACACACACACTCTCTCTCTCTCTCTCTCACACACACACACACACACACACACACACACTTCATTATCACCCAGACACTTTTGATTTCATCACTATGATTGTGGAAACAAGAATCATTTTCCACATGTCAGCAGCCAGACTCAGAGCACTGACCAGTTTGTTCCCATCTGAACATCAAACTAATGGTGGCACTGTCAGATCTCAGGCCCTCAGGCACCAGAACCCATGTGACAATGACTTGATAACTCTCCCCACCCACCAAAACTTAACAAAATTTACAACACTGTCCAAAAACTTTTGCATTTACGTTTTAAGTGAACAGGCTTCTCCTCACTGTTAACAGCTTTTATTAATATCCACTGTAAAAATCCTGATGTTCCTACACTAACTTCAATAGACAACTCTTTACTTTTATATTTGCTTCACATCATAGGGGAAGATCAGCCCCCATGAACAGTTGACTGCGTAGTCAACATCTTATTTTTGTTTTGTTCCCACTATTCAGGAAGCAACCAGCTTGGCCCCATCTATGGCCACACATCTGTGACATCTGGGAGCCTGCTGGATGATCACCATTGGCACTCTGTACTCATTGAGCGCCAGGGACGCAGCATTAACCTGACCCTGGACAGGAGCATGCAGCATTTCCGCACCAATGGAGAGTTTGACTATCTGGACTTGGACTATGAGGTACATGTGAGGATTTAGGTTTGCAATGAAGGACAGAATTCATGCTCTATTATTGCTTTACTGTTAATTATATACCTGTTCATGCCCTTTCCCTTCCTTCTTTATAGGAAAGAAATATCATTAAATCTAATTGATTTAAGAAATTTTATATGTAATTATAGTAGATATTAATATGCAGTAGTATACTTTTAATTGTTAATTTTCCCTTTTATTGAAAATGGCTTTTTTCCCCTCACATAGTATATCTTAATTATGGTTTTCTCCTCTTCTGCTCTTTCCAGTTCCTCTCCACATCCTTCCGCCCTCTTTCTACTTTTACTTAGAAAACATTCTTCTAAGGAACAATAATCAAGTAAAACAAAGCAAAAACTGACATCAGAACAGGACAAAACAAACAGAAGTAAAGGAGTCAAAAAGGGGCCTAGAAACAGATACAGATGCAGAGACCCACTCATTTGCACAGAAAACTGAAACTCATAATACATGCAACAAAGAACCTGTAGAGTAAAAAGAGAGAGAAATGCATATATGAACAAATAAAACAAATTAAAAATAATTTAAAATATGAAAGATATCCCTGATATGACATTATGAGAAAAGGAGCCTCTGAAGATACAGCTTTAGATAATTTTAAGTTGGACATCTACTGCTGGGCACAGAGTGCACCCTTAAAGGTAGTTTGTTGCCCCAATAAGACTCCTTTAGAAAAACCTAAATTTTCTTTTGCTAGTGGTAATTAATTGGAAACAGATTTTAGATTAGGGATGGAAACATGGGTTCACTTCTTTTTTCATGGCTAGGGTGACATTTGGTACAGACCTCTGCAGACTGTGGCACACTGCCCAGTCTCAGTGATTTCTCTTGTGCATTGATTCTGTTGTGCTCAGAAGATCCAGATTTCTTGCTGTTCGCCATCCCCTCTAGACTGTCCTGCAGTCTTTTTACAAGCATCCTCAGACAGAGTTAATTGCTTCACCCTGATCTCCAGCTATTAAAAATCCAGAGCTCCTTCCAACTCGAACACCCTAAGTATCAAGCTTTTCTACATGGCCCCCCTAATCCCAACCATCACAACCAGTTATAACTTATGGCATCTATTACTCATGAGAACATACAGTATTTATATATGGAAAGTTCATTTATTTTTGTAGTATAGTGAAAAAAACTTCACTCTATATAATTATTTATAAATTAATGATTATAGATTGGTCTTTAAGTAAACTTGTTTTTTTAGACACAGTGGTCACAAAAGAAATAAAGTAAAACATGAAATGGTTTACATTTTAATTTCTATATAATGAAGTACTTTATAAATATTCTGGTTCAGTGAGAACCTTAAATTAAATTCTGGAAGTCTACATAGTTGAATAAGAATATGGATTCTTAAAAGTTGTTCTCTAACCCTTGCAAACATAATAGAGCTTATGAATGCTCACTCACATAAATAAATACTATACACACACACACACACAAACACACATACACACACACATATATTTTTTAAATATATATTTATATATATATAATAACTTATTGAAATAACAGGGATCACCTAGATACTTAATATATACATAAATATGTACATATATATTTATACTTATGTATATATACATATTAAAATTGTATAATATTCAAGACGATATATTAGGTTCTATATAAATTATCAGGGTAGTTCAACATAGTCCATCACATCTGTTGATAGTATAGGGGTAAAGCCTTTGTAGTGTCATGTGTAATT
The DNA here is from genome assembly GCA_019843965.1 of Rhynchomys soricoides. Taxonomy (NCBI): domain Eukaryota; kingdom Metazoa; phylum Chordata; class Mammalia; order Rodentia; family Muridae; genus Rhynchomys; species Rhynchomys soricoides. The sequence goes on along the minus strand of JADRCH010000064.1, from coordinate 1,532,917 downwards.
GGTGTAAGAAAGCAGTACATATTCAGAGGAACATCCAAGCAAATTAAAAAACAAGACATCATACTCAGCTCAAGGCTCCAAAATTTCTCAGTTCAAGGAACTTGTAATGCTATAATAATCTTCCAAAGTATTCCAAAGCTAGTTTCTCAAATAACTGAAAATTTATAACCTAAGACTTTGATAGATATTTGAAAATACAAATAAAACTCCCCTATTATTAAATACTCATGTGGTAAGGAACAAATTAGAATACTTTAATACTCTTTTAGATTCAGGGTCTAATTTGATGCTGTCATTATTCTTGTTATTTGTTGTATTGTATATTTTTGTTTCCAACTTCAACACAACAGAAAGTCATGAGTCTGAAAAGGGAAAGACCTAATATTGGATTGTCAAACTCCATGAGTAGTGTTTCACATAGTATTCAAGATATACCAAGTATTGTGATTCCTTGAAATATTTTATGTATATTGGGATACCCTCTAAGATTGTTTCAAATCTTTGTGTTCCTTGGCATCTACATTTTAGAAAGCAGAAATTCATGAGCAGTGTGTATGTGTGTGTGTGTGTTACTCAACAACTACATGTAATGATTTAATAATGTAGAATATATGAACCATAAAATTATTGGTAAAAAGTCTGAATTAATAGCTATGGTATATATTTTTGTAAGCCAATGGAGACTTATTAACATAAAAATATAAGCTTAAGGCTAAATTACTGTCTCCAAAATATTCATCCCAAAATGATTATTAAAAGAAGCCATGAATTTGAAAAAGATCAAGTGGAATATATTAGAGGGTTTAGAGGGAGGAAACAGAAGGGAGAGTTGATGTAATTATATTATCATCTCAAAGGTAAAATAATTCTTTGTAAAGTTTAAAAATGTGAAAGTCTAAGAAATTTTTATCTCCCACAAGTTGATGCAGCATCTCTTGTGACTTGGTGCTCTAGTGTATGAGAGAACTTGCAAATGAATTATTCATCTTATATTAATAAACTTTGAAGTATCACAGAATGAGGAGGCATCCTGAAGCATTAGCCATGGGCAAACATAATTCCAATTTTTTAAAACCATAATTAAAGATTTGGGGTCACAGACCCCATTTAGTTTTTGATGAAATCTGTGCATATTCATGCACACACAACTATACGAGCACAATGGTTCTAGGATCTTACAGTGTGTCAGAACTTTCTGTACTCAACACCGTCCTATGTTTGGGAGTCTTAGCTATGACCTGAATGAGTGTGACAGATCTATCAGAAAAGGTAGTATGGGAAAATATAAATGCACTGTAAATGATGAGCTAGTTGACGTGCTAGTACCCAGTAATTAATCTTGAGAACAAAAGTTATTGCCATGCGTATCATTGCAAAGATCATTGTGTTTACATTTGTATTTTATACTATATAGTAAATATAATCTCTTTTGTGTTCTTTAAATAAATCTGGGCCATATTTAGTTGTTAGTATCAGAACATTTGTCCATAGTTCCTTGATGTAAGAACATAGTAACTGGATTCCTATTACACTGGTTGGTAATATTATTTCAAGTCTAACATTAATTTACATTTTGTAAAAGTCATATGGCGTCATTAAACCTTAAAGAATAAAAGAGATAGTCCTCTCATGTTCACAAAACCCATGTCCTTTTTCCCTTAAACTACTTGACTTGCATTCTTGCAGAGTGATCTGAAGCAAAGGACATTGAGGCTTAGTATGGGAAGCCTCAAGTCTCCTTGAATCTCAACTCCTGCTCCTTAAATAATGTATTCTTCATTCAAGAGATTAAACTTGATGACTGATTTTTTCTGCCATTGGATAAACATTTCTGTATAATGGCAAAAAAAAAAAAGATGAAGAAGAAGAAGAAAAAGAAGAAGAAGAAGAAGAGGAAGAGGAAGAGGAAGAGGAAGAAGAAGAAGAGGAAGAAGAAGAAGAAGAAGAAGAAGAAGAAGAAGAAGCTCTTGCTAGCATGGGAAGGGGGGAATGCACTGGTTTGATTCTTTAACTCTCATTCTGTAAATACTTGACTATGGGAATTTCATGCTATTAATTGGATTTTAAGTGTGTGCCTTAAGATGCCTACTATCATACCATTGCACAACAGAATAATTGTGTTGGATAGGTGCTGTGTAAATAACCTGAAGAACATATATCATAGTAAGTGTAGAGACTACTTCAGAGTAGATATCAACATTGTTTATATAGTTTAATTCAAATGCTCTCTCACATGTGTTTCAATAATGGTTCTATTTAACATAAGTCCTGATGTGCTAGCTAGTACAAGCAGGATCCAACAGAACATTGTTGGGGTAGACTTAATATATGTGCTACCATTCTCAGCAATGCACATCTGCAAAAGAGATGTGATGGAGAGCTTTGCACCTTTGACATGGCTTGATATAGATATTATTATTATTGTGCATAAAGTGTCCCCCAAGTTTTCTGTAGTGTTATTATACCATGAAGTGTGGTGATCACTGTCAGCAGTCAAACTGCTAACTACATGGTAGCCTGAGTTGGGAGAAATGTATATTTTGTTTCCTCCAAGACAAGGAAACTGAAGGACAGGACAGTATTCCAGTGTTTGCCTTGATTCTGTGCTTTAGTTAAATGCCACTTACAGCACTTTGCATGATATACGATGGTCTTTTGCAGCACAGCTCTGCTTGAGAAGCAGAGAATGACTCTCCCCAGTGGTTTTCTTTTTTCTTTTTGGACTCTAGACTTAGAGAATATTAAACCTTTACCCTTCAGAAGAGCTGAAAACCTGTGTTTGAATCTCTTTTTGACCTTAAGGGTTGTTAACATGAGTAATTAATATCCCCTTAATATAATAAGAAAATTAGATAATATTTCTTCTGAGATCATATGATGAAACAAATATATATATATATATGTGTGTGTGTATACATATATGTATCATATATATAAATATATTATAGATATGTATACAGATAAAAACATAGTTCTTTATATGCTTCCATAACAGATCCATGTTTATCTCTTTCACATGAAAATATCCAATCTCTTTTCAGTTAGTTCTCGTTTCAAATGCCATTTCACTGCAGTCTCTTTTTCTCTTGTATTATTTTTATACCTGTGGCAAATTACATCCAGAAGGGCATCTATATTCCCATATTCATTATGTCAGCAGGAAAGAAGATAGGTTTAAAGACTCTTTCTTTCCTCTTTTATGATATTAGGGTGACATACATCCTACTAATGTAATAAGGTAAGACCAAACATCTCCTACTGAGGTTGGTAATTGTTATATTTGCTCACTTGGGAAAAATATAGTTAACTGAAAAAATTATGCCATTTCTAAATGAGTGTAGGGGAAGTACAGTAGAGGTGTCTGCCAGCATCTGCTATACTTCACAAATACTTCAAAGGCAACTAAATGGTTGATAACTAAGGGTTAAAAGTGATAGTAGTTTTACTACAGCTACAGAAAGAAACTCCTAAACATATTTTTTAATCTAACCTCTGCAAAAGTGTTTTATCACCGTAATTTTAGAGTGCTTTAAAATGTTATAATCCCACAAATTCATTTGAAAAACAATATAAGGCTAGAAAACGTAAATGGCAAACTAATACGTGATTGATTCCATAAGAAAACTGGATTAGAATTCACTTCCTTGCTAAGCATGCTCTAACCTTAGCCTGCATTACTTTATCACAATGCTTCCCAGAATTTAACAGGGCTCTCTGATTACTGAAAGAAGAATAAATTTATAGTGCACATGAATCAGCATCATGATGGTAAAACAAACCCACTGATTAAAGAAACCATGTGCACAGAGGAACAAATCTGTAATGTGCGACAAATACAGCAACACATTTGAAATGTAGTACTGCCAACTCCAATCACAGGAGACAGTGGCAAAGTTTGGCAAGTAGAGATACTTGCTGATAAGCCTGAGTAACAGAGTTCCAACCCTGGGAACCATGTGATGGAAGGAGAGAATCTATTCCACAAGTTGTCTTCTCACCCCTACATGAGTCATGGCATGTCCATAAGAACACATACACACACACACACACACACACACACACACACACACACATCACACACACACACAATAACACTAATAATAAATTTTAAAAAGAAAAAAATATAAGTTGTATTACTATGAACTCCTTAAAAATAATCAACGAAAGGAACTATATACAGCTATCCAGCATTTCATTTTAGGATTATAATCACTGTCATCAGTATCATGGTTAACTTCATAAAATCTAGATAGGCTAGGTCACTGCAACTCAAATATTCTCTCCATATTTCTACTGTTTTTCACTACTCTATATTTCATTTTGTATATTCCCAATTATTTCCTATGTGTTTTAATTTATTCTTAAATTCTCCTCTCAAATATGAATCATTGCATGTGGTATTCAGTTGAACATAGTTTATAATAGTTAATTTTATTTTAAATGGGCCCTTCTTAAAAACACTGTGTCATGAACCATCATTAATTTGTCTTTTTCTCTAAAACTAATTAAGCACTTTAAATGCCAGAGCACCAAATAATGGAACATAATTTACTCATGTACCTCCTAGAATGTAGCAATCCTTGCCTTATATCAAATATAAAGTCTTCACTTTCAAGATTGTTTCATCAATTGCTTTTATATTAAAAACTATAATGGAAAAATTGAAAATGATAGCACTGAAAAAATTGTCTCAATAGAAGTTGTCATTATAGCTACAATTACACATTTATTCATTAATGCACTATTACTAGTGAATATTCCTAGCAGTGCTGATAAAGTAGAATTTTGTGTTATCTGTATTGAGGCTACAAGATTTAAAATTGATGAGAAAACACATAGGGAAAAGCCCATATCCCCTAGAAGCAGTTATACTCAATGGAGCACATTTAGGAGGATTGGTCTTAGTCCTTAAGGTCTGCAAGATCTATAAAATATACAAACCTTCACTGTTCAACTTACAACCCCTGTGTCCCACAAAGTCCCTAAGCCCTACACTAACGATATTTTTTTTTCAGCTATTTTCTGTACTCTAAATAATTTTAATGAACCTTTGACTCAAAGAGTCATTAGACTTCACAAAGTCTCCAGAGAGTAAGTACAGTATTCTTTGCTTTAGGCAACACTTTTATCAGCTTATTATATTAATTCTGGTTGTCTTGAGATTACTAGAGGCATCTATTGGTAACATGTCTTTGAATGGTAAAGATGAAAATATAGTTTTAATATGCCTTGATAAAATTAAGTGACTAGATAAAATCTTTCTAATATACTCTGTAGACAATTTATAAAATGCCTTCAGTGTTTAAAAAATACAAGTGATGTTTGCCATTTTATTGGTAAAGTTATAATCTAATTATTGGAATTAATGATGTTATTTTGCATTTCAGCAACAGTATAATGTAATAGGCAAAAGATTGTGTAGACAATATATTATAACATTTGCATAACTTTTACTGAAATAAAGGAGCCAGACATTAGTTTTATTTATAATATTTTATCATTTATTATAAGGAAATGTAATATTTTGATTTATTTTTTTTCTCACAGATAACATTTGGAGGCATACCTTTCTCTGGCAAGCCAAGTTCCAGTAATAGGAAGAATTTTAAGGGCTGTATGGAAAGCATCCACTACAATGGTGTCAATATTACCGATCTTGCCCGAAGAAAGAAATTAGAGCCATCGAATGTGGTAAGAGACCAAAATATTGTTCCAGGGGCATTGAATAACAACAAACATATAGCCCCTTTCACACTAGTTGTTATCAGTTCAATAATGTAAGGCAGACATTGCCCAATAATATGTAGATACTTGACATCCTCAACACTCACATTGACTTTTTGTCAAGCCAGCCTCTGTGTCCAGTGATTTTAAATTGTCCATTTAAGACTTATTAGAAGGAAGACAGGCTGACAGTAGTGGAGGTAGATTTGAGAGGATAAGGAGTATAACCATAATTAATTATATGCATATATGGAATTGTCAATGAAGAATATTAAGGTTACATAAAAGAGGTATCATAGTAATAAATAATGGCTTAAATTTTTAAAAACAAAATGTTTTCTTGGGGAAAAACAAAGTGAGCCTCAAAAGCTCACACTGAGTTTCTTCAGGATTCTGTGGAGACTGGTTTCAGATTTCTTGGAGAAGACCAAATAGTGAGAATGTCTCAGTATCCTGCCTCCCTCCCTGTGTACTGCTAGGTAGCCTAAAGTTACTCACAAATGTTTATCAAGAGGTTCTCTTTGGCTCTTCCTGGCCAGGAACTATTTCTCATCAAGCACTGCCATGTGGGAGTGAGTGTGTGAGATTATAAGGACCATACTCTTGAAAGCCACCAAATGAGATAATTCCTTACCTCCTCACACTGCCTCTAAAAGTGTTCTGATGGTCCTGTTTTCCGAAATTTGAGCTCATTTTTGACAATGAAAAAAATCAAAAGAATACATGGATAAATGAATAACCCCAACTCAGTGAGCAGACTTCAGCAAGAATGAAAAAACTATAAAGCTAGTTTAAAGCAAATCATTCTGTGATGAAGATTTCCCTTAAATGTAATGAGAAATTAACACTAAAAATAAAATACTGAAATTTGGGCCACTTTAAGTAATAAAGTACAGAGTTAGAGAAGGATAACTTTATCATAAAGCAACACTGTGATGAGGTGTGCACACATATCCAGTGTAAGGTGAGATGGTACCATAAGAAACTATGAACTTCCTGATTGCTTCTCCACCTGAGTCAGATCAGCTGGCACAATAACCTCCCAAACTTAACAGCCTGCCCCTCTCCCAGGAAGTCTGCAGTACCCAGGGACAGAGACTCCTAGTATGTCTGTCCTCTCAGAGACCCTACCAGCAGCTGACTGAGACAGACAAAGATACTTACACCCAATTATTGAACTGAAGACAGGGACCCCTATGATTGAATTAGTGGAAGGATTAAAGAAGCTGAAGGGGAGGGTGACCCCCAAGGAAGACCAGGGGTCTCAACAAACCCAGACCCCAGGGAGTTCCCAGACACTTAGCCACCAATTAGGCAGCATAAGAGCTAATCCTAGGCCTCTGGCACATCTATAACAGAGGATTGCCTGGGCTGGTCTCAGTTGGAGATGTGCCTAATCCTCTAGAGACTTGAGGCCCCAGGGAAAGGGGATGCCTGGTGGCAGGAAGCACTCTCTGTGAGACAAAAGGGCCAAGGAATGGGATGAAAGAACTGTGGGAGGAGGGACAGGGGAGTGGGGCAATGTCTGGGAATGTAAATAAGTTTAAAAAAAAAAGAAAACATGAACACTTAGTAAATTATGGATATCAAGATTTAAACTTAAATAACAACTTGTCAAGGTGACTCTAAGTGACAAGTATATATTATAGATTCTATAGGTGGCTACCTGAAAGTCATGGCTTCTTTTATAAGTCTGTGTTTCTTCTCATATTATTTCCACACTCACATTCACTCACATATACATCCCCTATATTAAATACAAGCACATACACACACTTCACAAATTACGTACCTTCAAATACACTAACACCTGCCACATACTATACATGCCACTACACGTTCCAAATACTATGCACACACACATAAACCTACTGTTTTAGTTACTGTTCTATTGCTGTGAAGAGACCTTGACCAAGGCAACTCTTATAACTGAAAGCATTTAGTTGGGGCTAAAGTTTCAGAGGGTTGGTCCATTATCATCATGATGAGAAGCATAGCAGGAGCATGACTCTGGAGCAGTTACTGATATTTACATCCTGATCTGAAGCTGAGAGAGAGAGAGAGAGAGAGAGAGAGAGAGAGAGAGAGAGAGAGAAACAGAGTATCTGATACCTGACATGGCTTTTTGAAATATCTAAGCCCAACCTCAGTGACACAATTCCTCCCTCCAACAAGGCCACACCTAGCATAATCCTTTTAAACAGTCATACTATCAGTGAAAAATATTCAAATATATGAGCCTATGGGAGCAATTATTCAAACACTACACATATACCACATACAATAGATAAATGTTATTCAGTGTATACAATGTAATACGCACACACATATAACCACATAGTAGCACGGACACAAACACACATATCCACTATGCATTGTACACACGTACAAATACACACACATATGCCACATACAGTAATAGAGACAAACACATAATATATACATACAAGTACTAACAAAACAATATACATACAAGCACAAACACTTCATATAATATATACATGGACTATGGACTATGAGCACATGTCACAGTCTATGATTACATACAAACACACAAACATATATCCCACATACTATTCACTCCCACTAACACACACAGTCCATATGTTACACACACACACGAACACACACACACGAACACACACACACACACTTTTAAGCTTTTAAGCATTTAATAAAATGACAGAAGAGTCTTTTCACTGTTCTCAGAAATTGACATTTCAAGAAAAAGGTGTAACTTGAAATAATATTTCTATTATTTGCATTTTTAATAAGTAAAATATTAGTTCTAACTAAATCTCACTCAGTGTTGATTTTGAGGTGTATCCATTTGGTACTCAAACTATAGAGTATGAACCGTGGAAGCACATTAACAAGGCAACTACAACTACAATGAATGTTGAAACTAGATGACTGAATAGCCATATATATATGGCATCTACAAGAATATTCTATTTTTAACAAATTATTTGTGGGCAACTACAGAATAATTTTGTAGTAAAATCTACACATATAATGAAAACACCAGGAAAAATCATGAAATAGAACATATTGCAAATATCCCTTCAAAGTGAACACTTTATAAGAAATTTGCTCAAAAATATTATTTCAGTGAAATTCACTCAGCTCTCACAGACTTCCTACCTGCTAAAAACCATACTCTCCCGAAGCACTAGCTCACCAGTAAGTAATCTTACTCAGAAATGCTCTGTGATTGTCTGGGACACAACCCTACAACACTATAAAACAGGCAAGTGGTCCATTATTAGCAACCTCAGTTGCTCTTAATAGGAAGTTCTTGTTCATAGAAAGGTAAATACTTTTAAAAAAATAAACTGCAAAGTTACAGAACAAAGTGAATTTAAATATTACCTCAAGAAGACAATTTGTTTCAGATTTAATAGTCAATGGGCTACAATTGAATAGTTGGGCATTGGGGAATATATATATATATATTATATATAATAATTATATATAAATATATAATATTTATATATGTATACATACCTATTTATATATGTATATACATATGTATATAAGGCATATATACATTATATGTGTATATATATGTATATCATAGAGAGACAGATAATACTATCCTCAAATTCCTAAATATATAAAAGAAGACAATTCCTTAAAAAGATGAAAGAAAGCCATAATGTCGTCTCCCAATCACAGCAGGTAGGTAAACTGTCAATCTTTTGACTATGTTGCTTACTACACTGTGAACTAGATGTTCAACTATTGCATTTATTGGTTCTAACACTCCAGGAAGTTCCAGGAGGATCCATGCATCCACTGAATCAGGCTGACATGCTAGCCCTTAAGTTTAGTACATGTTCAAACACTGCTTTGAGATTTGTAGAACCAGCTCTTTGTCAATAGCCTTACATAGATATTTGTTTGCTTGCAGGGAAATCTGAGTTTCTCTTGTGTGGAGCCCTATACAGTACCAGTCTTCTTCAATGCTACAAGCTACCTGGAGGTGCCTGGCAGGCTGAATCAGGACCTGTTCTCAGTCAGTTTCCAGTTTAGGACTTGGAACCCCAGTGGCCTCTTGCTCTTCAGTCACTTTGCAGATAACTTGGGCAATGTGGAGATTGACCTTGTGGAGAGCAAAGTGGGAGTCCACATAAACACCACACAGACCAAGACAAGCCAAATAGACATCTCCTCAGGTCAGTGCCATCTGCTTGATCTTTCTTTCTTTCTTTCTTTCTTTCTTTCTTTCTTTCTTTCTTCTTTCTTAAACTTTCTTAAACTGGCATTATAGGCTCATGGTTATACTTCCATTTGAAACGTTTAAACATTTTCTTCATCACACTATATTCTGCTTATGAGAAATGGAGAAGTAATGAAAACATAGGGTGTGAGCAAAGAATAAAGTTGGTTAACCTTGAATTATACCACATCTATCTTCTAATCCTTCTAGACCAGAAGTTCTCAGCCTTTTGGTTGTGACTCCCTTAGGGATTGTGTATCAGATATTCTTCATATCAAATATTTACATGGTGATTTATAACAGTAGCAAATTATAGTTATGAATTACATTTACATAAATGTCTACACAACTTGAGGAACTGAATTAAATGATTGCAACTCAGAAAGGCTGAGAACCACTTTTCTAGATGCTATATCATATTTAGTAGAGAAATTTATATTCTTTGGCATGCTAATTTTATGGATAAAATCAAATAATATTTGTATTGACATGACAATGTTTGGTATCTTTTGATCTCATGGGGATTCAAGTATCTCTTACTATTAGTTACAAGATAATTATCTGTTTAAAGGAATAGGTTAATTGCCTCAATCAAAACCCCAAAGTGTTACTACTAGACACATATATGCCATATATAAGAAAAATTTAGCAAGAGGTAAATATAAAACCGAATATATATATACACACACTGTGGAAAGGCAGAAAGGCAGGCTTAGTTTCATTGGGTACTGTTTTAAGTAGGTATTATTATGATATCATAAGCTGAAGCCTAGGATTTACAATACGTTGAGACTTGACAAACCTGATATACTCTTAGATGACTATAGTATTAGGAAAGATAACACTGCAAAGTGAGATACTATGAACCAAGAAAATGCTTGGTGAAAGGTAGAATGGTGATAAACAGCATTTTTAAATAACTTTCTCTATTTCTTAAAACAGGAGCATTAGTAACATGTTGAAGTGATAAACAAAATACCAACCAAAACCAACAGGGTTGGAAGAGTTTGGCCTAGCTAACAATTTTATGGTATGCTCTGTGATGGCAGCAGGAGCATAAATCAGCTGGCCATCTTTCATTCAGGGAGCAGATAAAACAGTGATGTTTAATTTGAAAATAGCAATTCTGAAATATACTGGAGAGAGGAACGTAGAATTTACTGAGCACTTAGTACAGATGTGCCAATTAAAAGGGAGGAGGTCATGACAAATAAACCAGGTGTGTAACTTCCTCGGCGTTTTGGAATAGGACCTGGTCATTCTGTAAGCATAGTGCAGACACCTGACACCCTTTCTAACACACAATTATTTGGTTCATATCGTTTCTTCACCCCTCTCTAGGCTTCAAGCTCTTCTAGGGCTGAGGCCATATATAGTCTGTTCTATCATGAGCTTTTATAACATCATTTGGAAGAGATGTTGCAGGAAGGTTCCATAATTTCAGCATTAACTTGTTGCACTAACTGTCAATAAGATGTTCCACTGAAGAAGCCTTGTCTCCTCATACTATGGGCTCTGTCCATCTGGTAGGACTAATTCCATGGCCTTCACCTCTTCAAAGAACTGTTCATTCTTCTGCATGTGGATGATTGAAATGCCAAGGCACGCCTGCCTGTATTCTGATTTTACATTATTATTTTCTTGTTTTTTCCTGCAAGTTAGTTGAAATGATAAATCAACCAAATTTTATCATTTTCTTCTCTGGTAAGCTCAGCTAGGGAGGTTCAGAGTAAACAGAAAATATCTAGAGACCCAGAATAAGATAAAACAAATATACATAAATGATTTATATAGTTGAAAGGCAATCTACTGTCAGGATTAAAGGCTCTTTATTAATATCTAAACACATAAAAGTGTTAGCATGTAGTCCTCCCTCCTGGCATTACTTAAGCAAACCAATTTGCTGATATGTTTCCATGTAACTGAATCTTTGTGATTGAAATAATAATATTTTAACACAGTGATTATTAAACTTGTTCATTTGATTTGGTCTATTTTAGGTCTCCAAGATGTACTTACCTAACTTGAACAGTGTTAAAAAGTAAAGATCAAAGAAAGGATTCAAACTAAAAGAGTGTGTAAATATTCATCCATAAATAAATAATATTTTTGTAAATTCAGCTAATTGACCTTAATAGATTATCTTAAAGATATAGAAATAGACTTTTATCAATTTAGCAAAGGAAAATGTCTAACTTAAAGGAAACTGATATGAAATCTGAATATTTTAAAGTCTTACTCTTAACTCCATAGAATGTTCTGAATATCTATTTTCCCTATATATGTACTTAAAATAAAAACCATGTTATGATTACAAATATTTTCAAAAACCAAATGTCAGTAACAGAAAGTTGTCCATCAAAAATATATTTCATCCAGCTAATGTCTCAGCTGGTAAAATGCCTAACATGAAAGCATGAAGAACTGAGTGTAGACACCAAGTACACATAAAAAAAGCCAGGATTTATGGTGGTTGTGTCTTTATTGATAATTCTGTGGAGACAGAACAAAATGTTTCCTGGGACTTGCTGGCCAACCATTGTGGCCAAATTGACAAACTTCTAATGTAGTGACTTTTTTTCTCAAAATATTAGACGGAGAACAATTGACAAAGACAGCTGACATTAGCTTTTGGCCTCCATGTCCATATACATAAATGTGAGCACTCACATACAAACTAACACTCAATCACACATACATGCACATAAATACATTCAAAATTCAAAGAAAATAATTTTAGAACTTAAATTGTCAACTCTTATTTCATAAGACACAATTTCATCAACATCTTACCAAATTCCATTACATATATAAATCACTGACTATTTACAATATCACAGAGAAGGGAGCCTAAAAAAATTGTTGTTTGATTTAATAAAGAAAATATACATGTACCTCATTACCCCTACTCTTGCTAGCATGAGAATCTAATAATATCAATCCATTGGGCTTCATTTTCAGAATATCTTGTTACAAACAATTTTTTTTAAACACAAAAAAAATCTGTAAAAGAAATATATCGACTAGTAGCATTTTGTTGGATGCATATAGAACAGGGCACTGAAAGGTCAATTCAGAGTTTCTCAGATATAGTTGTTAAATACTTGTAACTTTTTTTTGATAATCATTAATAAATTCTTTGTTCAGGATGAAGGAGATAAGTTGATTCAAACTCCCTTTGTTCTGTTTTTTACAACATAGTTCTTGAATATTAATCTAAAGCAAATCTTACAACTAAGAGGATAATCTATATGGCTCACATTCTTCCTGCATCTTTTCCCCCAAGTCATGATGACTCTTCTGCATTCTTGGTAGTCTTTGGCAAAACACACAAAATGTAAATTTAAAGAAACTAAATGACCTCAAATTTGCAAGTTGAGTTACATTTCAAGGGAAATATTTTCTAAGTTACAAAGATAATTTTAGAAATCTGTGTACTATATTTCTTAAAGTTAATCATATTTCCCATTTATGTATAGATGAATATTTTTGCAACAGTAAAAATGGTGGAAGAGAGGAAATATTCTATAAAAATTGGCCTATGGGGCAACATCTGTTCTCTACAGGGAATCTTAATTTTGCCTTTCATATTCATAGCTCTAGATTCATAGATCATGTAGACACAATGATTAGTGTATTTCAAATGATTTGGGTCAAAGCTTAGTAAGGAATCATCTTGTGACACACAGGCACACACACACACACACACACACACACACACACAGAGTATCTAATGATGCAAAGTTTTGTGATATAAAATTAATTTTGACATTTTTATGTGGTATGATTATTTTGGATATTTTTATTTTTTAAGTTTTCTATTAAAATAACTGACATGATCATGACCCACTACAATGAATACTTCAGCTAAGTACATTTTGGCCAACACAGATCTACACATCTGTCACATAATTAGAAGAATTGGAAGGTTCCAAAACTTGAAGAAGCCTGCAGTTATTTACTCCATTTTTCATTTTGGAAAGTTAGCCATATCTTCTGGGCATAGTACTACAACAGTATATAGAGAGCAAAAAATAAAATAGAAACTTTAATATAAAGTCTCATAAATTTAACAACAGTCTAAAATAATTTTTTTTATTTCCACATTTCTCATTGTTATGAAACCAAATGTAAACAAATTCTCAGAATAATAAGCTTTGGCATCCTATACTCACAAAATCATAAACTATGATTTCACAGAATATGTATGTAAAGTAAATGTGATTTCTACTAATTACTTCTCTTAAACTGGTAGTAAATGTTTTAAATCAATGTAAGTGTAAAGAAAGCCTTTCAGAAAATTTCTCCATATTTTCTCCTCTAAACCAGCTGTTTGGTTTAGACCCCACTATTTGTTTATATACATTTTGTTTCAATTATAGAATGATAATTCAAAATCTGAACTGCTTCAAAAATCTGAATTCTGCAAGTATTACCTTTGTATTTCTATCTCTAGAGAACATCTTTTGTGGAGTTGTTTCATTTATTTGTCTTGTTTAGTAAAATTTCTTTGGAAACCTTTGAGTTGTATCTGGGTATGTTGTAGACAGAATAGATGGTTTATTCATTTGGTGTGTGCCTGGGAGTGGCTGGGGAGTCCTGACAAGCTCCCAGTTCAATCTGAACAGATGCATTTGCTGGGGACCAATCATGGCACAATCAAGCAACAAAACACCCTTTCTCTTAATTTTTCGTGAACAATTTAAAATTTGGCCAATCCATTAGCATTTATTTCTTTATACTGTAGTGTTTATTTCCATTGTTCAGATGTCTCTTAAAAATAGTTTTTCTGTTTAGTTTTTTACTGTCAATAGATTTTCAGTTCTATGATTTTATGCTTCACTATTCCCTAAGAAAATCTTATCACCTAAAAATTCAAAATAATAAGGCCAGTGAAATGTCTCAGAGAGTAAAGCACCTGCTGCAGATCCTCAGGACCCACATGGTAGAGAAAAAAATTGAATCTTACAATTTGTCCTTTGACCCACGCCTATGTCATGGTATACATGTGCATATGTGTGGACAAAAACAAATAAAATATGACTTAAAAATAACATAGAGGGATAATTAGTCTTTCTCAAGAACGAGCCCCCAAATGTGTTACTTAACACTCAGACATCAGTCCTAGAATCACATTGACTCAAGCAACACTAAAAGAATTCAGCAGAATATATTTTTATGTTTATGTGTGTGACAAAGAAAAAAAAAAAAGAGGCCATAAATTTAAAGGGGAATAGACAGAGTTACGGGGAGAAAAGGGAAGTGCGAAATAATTTTAATTTAAAATTTAAAAGTTGTAATACATTTTAAATGTAGAAATAATAAGTATTTCATATATTTTAAATGAGTTACATGAGGTTGCTTTGTATCAAAATGAATGTGAAATTACTAACTCATACTTGGTTCCACAGTTCAAATTTAAACAGTACTTACTAGATGGTTTTAAAAGCCAAACATGGTGGCACATGCATGTAATGTCAGCCAGAAGCATCACAAAGCTGAAATCACTGTAAGCTAAATACAGAGATCCAGGTAAATTTCTATGAATGGAGCACCGCTGGAATAAGCAGTATGGACAGTTATAAAGATCTATAGATATGAATGCAGATGTCTTTGGCAATATCTATAATACGGCTAATGATTTTATTCACCCAATTCACAAATAGACTTTCTGTGAAAGCCACCTGGTACCAACTAAAAATAGTTTGAGCACATGGACTCTAGCTTCTGGCTAGTTTCATCCAACTGACTTTCTACTATGTCTATACTTCCACTGTGCCTGTGTGTTATAGATTTGGTATAAAACTTGTATTAAATTATTTGGGTTCCCAAAATTGCACAAGAATCTATATATAAGACGCTGAGGGTCCCTGCCCCAGTTGGTTCTGACTGGCAAATTTAATTGCCAGCATTCAATGGCTGGACAGTGTCTGGGAAGGGGACTGAGAGAGAGAAAGGAGAACAGCTATCCTGGGAAAGGATTTACTAGGCCTGGGAGCCTCAGAAGAGAGAGCATAGCAATCATATAAGAACTGGGGAAGAGCACCCCCAGGGCCCCTACCCCCACAGGGTCTAGGACAGCAAGGATGGAATGTAGATTTTCGTAAGTAATAACACAGGAATATCAGAGGGAAGGTGTTAGCCACATGGATGTTTGGGGTTGGTAGAGCCATTGAGCTGATTAAGGCATAGCAAATATAAGGTTGCGTGTATGTCTGTCATCTGGAAATCCAGAACATTGGGATAGGTAGTGAGGACCTCACACTGCTGTCTCCACTGGTTCCACTGCCTTTTAATAGCTTTAATCACCTACAGCAACACAGTTCTGTTATCGTGCTAGCTGAGTAGAAATCTACTTTTAATTATATTTCATTGCATGGTAGTGTGCTTTTCACTGTAGATGCAATTATATTCTAAGATGAAGAAATGAAAGATTGGGGTAGTTGTGTGATATTAGCCATTGCCTAGCAAAAGGGATTACTCAACTTATAATCACACCTAGATTGTCATGCCCATTCTACTTTCCATAGGATTTGTAAAGTAATTCTTTTTCTTTCCTCAGAAGTGGTAAATAAAACACAATTGCAAAGAGAATAAAAATATAAATAAGATCCAATTGGTCAAATGGGGTGAGGCCTGCTTATTTTAACCAGGTCATATTGTAAAAAGTCGGTTTAGTTTGAAAATAGCCAAAAAGTGAAACAAATTCTATAACATTAGTAAAACACAGAGGATAAAAACAAATGAATCTCATCAAAAAGCATAGTCTAAAACTTGGAAGTTAAGCACATATAGGTATGTAGTTGAAGATCAAATAAAAACAAGAAAATTAATAATGGGAGAAGGCATCAAAAATAAATCAAATTTGCCTGGACCATTTCTAGCCCTACATTCCTTAAAGACTATGAGTTGTGTTTTTTTCTAGTTTGAGTTTGTACATGTCTTGTCTATGCTGTTAAACCATCTGTGAACTTATATGTTCACCTTCCCTGTTCTATCTGGAAACCATTGCTTTGTTGTAATCATCCCCCCTATGACTATTTCCACCTCATCTGCAAGGATGCCTGATCTCTGAGAAGTAAGTAGTGTTATATGGATGTTCAACTTAGGGCTACACAGTCCTCTCCAAAGTCTCTTTCTCTTTTGCTTGGCCAGTTGTAGACCCTTGTGTTGGCCATGTTAGAAACTATTAGTCATTGATGTCATAGGGAGAGTTATTTTTTTAAGGATGTGTGACTTGCTAGCTCCACCATGCTTCAGTGAATAGCCACATATCCAAGAGTGTATAGGCAGCACTAACTGGATTCAATGCCAACAAAACGTCAGGTGGGTATGGAATGAGGAGTGGATCTAGGAGTTTAGGGAGGTGAGTAACTATGATCAAAATACAGTCTGTGAGACTCCCAATAAAACTCTTTTAAAGTATAAAAACTTAATTTTTATTTCTAAATGAGATTAGCAATCTTGAACTCAAGCAATATAGATTTTCACAAAACAAAGACAATTTAGTCAAGTTTAGATATTTTTGTCTTGAGTAACTTACAGATTGTTAACAAATGATAGTGGTCAGTCATAAAGCAATCTGGAGTTACTGATTTTCATAGTCCAGAGGAACATAGCAGAGACTTTGGACAGGAACTTCTATTTTCCCATGTTCCAGACGCCTCATTAACCTCAAGATAAGGAATGTTGCAAAGATACTGAGCTGACCAGGAAATTCTAAACATGTGATACAATCATCTATGATCCCTTGCCTTTGTGTAAAGCATGTGAACTGATTAATAATCTATTGTTAGATGGCATTCCCTTGTGGAAATGAGCCTGGTTGGGTTAAGAATTTCTGATGGATCTGTTAAAAAGACTGGAAAACCTTTAGATTGATGAAAATCTATGGCAGAATAATCTGGATGCCTACGATGATATTTACTCAGCCAAATACATTTTCCTAGTCTCCTTCCTTTGTTTATAAAAAATTAGGGGAAAATATTGGAGATGGAGAGCCAAATAATCTGGCTTAGAAGGTAGCTACTTTGGGCACGATGACAGGAACTGGATATGTATCTGCTCTACCTTGAACTGTGGTTCAATTTCAGGAGCCCTTGTCATTTTTATATCTTTCGCCTAAAGACTTTCCAGTCAAAACATGGACCCCTTTCCGGTGGCTAAACCTCTGCATTGCTTCTGAGTTTTCTTTCTCCTCTCCAGATGCTATTTTTTCCACTCACTCCTCATGATCTAATTTTTACAATTAAAATTCATCTCATATCTTTGCTATAGCACTTATTAGCATCTGACATTTCCTGAAAGATGCTGATAGCCTGCATTTTACATCTACTTTTTCTATTAATATAAGCTCTTCAGGGCTATTATTTTAGTACTCTGAGTCTCTCTAGGATCCATTCAGAAACTGCATATTAAATGAAGTGCCTCAGTGTAGAGGCTGGATCCTGATACCTTAGATAAATATCCTTCTGAAGTTCCCTTCCTTGAATACTGGAACACTGCTCACCTCTGAGTCTCCTGCATATTTCTCCGTTTTCTATTCCTTGCCATTATGTTTTAAACCCCTGTATTACAGACATAAGCCTAGATAGCAAAATCCTATTGACCATGAATACTGAAAATCTCTTTTAGCATGCGTTTGTAAAGCCTCAAACTCTGAAATGCTTTTTTCAGTCCTTTTTATGTTGTTCCAGGCAATACTTTGCTTTCTTGTGTCCTCTCTGTCATCAGACTCCTACCACATATTACCATACATAAAGTGAAGCATTCATGATACGTAGTTTTTCAGGGGGAAGTAGGTTAAAAACGGAAAAGTAGAAAAGTTCACTCAATTGCTCAAGCTATTAGACCTAATTAAGAATGGATGTCATAGTATCCCAGATTCCAGCAGCAGGGATCTTACACCTATAGAGCTTTAAATAGTGTGTAATCAAAAATACTGAAAGATGCCTAGCTCACCTGAAAACAGAAGCTTCTAGGAACTATCAGCTTAAAATGGGGTGTTCTTTTGAGGGGCTACTTTTTGCTCTCAGCTGACTCCTCCATTGAGCTTATCTTGCTGAATCATCTCTTTTCTGAGGCAGTGAAATGTTGGAGAAAATTAGCCTTAGTCTGTGTAGATGTGTCTGCTATCATGAAGACAATGATGAAGTCTATGTTAATGGATACATCTCTTGAAAGATTATACAATGCCTATCACTGTGCTTTATGTTAATTATCCAACTTAAAGCTCCAATAACCTTTAGGTCAGGTACTATTGAGAAATCTTTGTAACTTACTGATATCAATTGTAAAATCGTTCTTCTAATTACTCAAGTTCAAAGCTGTGAGAAAAAAAATCTAATTTTGCCCTCCATCTCTGCATGGCACCTATAATGATTTAACAATTACCAACAGTGCTCTGAATTGCCTCACCTATCTATCATCTCATTCACCAATTCAGAAATTCATTGCTTGAAAGGATAGCCAAGGCCAGCTTAATTACTAAAAGTATGATTGGTTTTACGTTCAGTTGCCTATTCCTTGTAGTATTGTAGTTATGAACATGGACTCTGGATAGGACTGAGTTCTTCTGTTCTAGACACTGTTTAAACAAAGACAATGTGCAAACATTAAGTCATTTAAGTCTCTCAATGATGGTACAGGAAAAAGAACAGTATGAGTATCAACTTACCAAGGAAGAATTTGGCATAGAGCTAAGTTACCTACCAGGTGTCTCCAGCTATTATAGAGTCTGAAGTGTCAGAGAATATACATCTAAAGTCATCATTTCTCATTATGTGATCCTAACTTTCACACTTACTTAACCTACTGATTGATACTCACACAGGATAGGGTATTATGGTCTGTGACATCTGACACCTCTGTTGAATACAACATCCATCATCATGAATACCCTAACTGTTTTTCACTGGGATTCTCACAGGAGACTCTGAAACCATCCCATTTATCATTCGAATTCTGCTTCTACATGACTCCAATCTGTATCTTCTGAATTCAAGGAAGATACTTTGTTATTTTACAACTCCTCATTACTAAAAGGGGGAATTTAATTTTTGTAGTCTGCTTTACAATATCTACAATCTGAGTCTATCCAGAGTGGGCTTCTTATTCCTGTATTATTAGTAGTATTAGTAGTAGTAGTAGTAGTAGTAGTAGTAGTAGTATTAGTAGTAGTAGTAGTAGTAGTAGTAGTAGTAGTAATAGTAGTATGTGTGTTTCCTCTGTGTGCATACATGAAGGTCAGAAGAAAGTGTTGGGTTCCTAGGAGATATGGGTAAAGTGGTTGTAAGCCATTGGACATGGATACAGAAAAACCAACTTGAACCCTTGGCAAGAGCAGCAAGTATTGTGAGCTGCTAGACCATCTCTCTACCTGGAAACTGGCATATCGTATTTTGTATTATATGATCTTGCACCTTTTCATTATTTTTCAGAAACAACCTCCCCCCCCCTTTACAGCATCTTGGAAACTCCTGGTCATGTATCAAAGTCTATATTTTTGTTATCATGCTCATCTCTAAACCTTGGGGGACAGTTTGCCATGCTGTAATACAGCACTTTATCTCTTGAACACTTACTTTTCAGTGTTCTACTGTACACGACTCCTCCACCCCTAGTACTACTCATTGGTACTGATTTGACAAAGTCCATCAAAAAGAAGATAATCAGTACTTTCATCTTACTTTATGTTGGATTTACACCTGGATAGCTTCAGTCTTTACTTTTATTTTCTCCTCTTCTTCTCCTCTAACACAGGTAAGATTCTACAATGACTGTTTCTGTCCTACAATGCTATACTGCAAAAGTCTTCCATGATGCTCCAAGTCTCTGCATTCTTCAGGAAAGCCTGAACTCTCGTCTCATATTGACTCTTCTGAAATTCTTATTAGCTCATATATTCATTTGCTCAGTCCATTCCACTGTGTGAGCTACTCGGCTAGTTTCATTGCCTAAAGTCTTAAAGACAAAAATCCTGCACATCTTTTGTCTATCCATTTCTAAGCCTAGTGCCATCTCTTCTATGAAGCATTTTTCTAAATGTCCTGATGTCTCATTATTATAACAAATTAATGACAAGTTGTAAAGTGTGAACTGATTATCCATTGGTATTATAAAATTATAGGGACCAAAGTATTTGTGAAAACAATGAACTGGTTTCTGGAGGAAATTGATTGCTTAACTGTGGGACTGATGAGGTCCTGAATTATGGCATAATACATACAGAACAATGAGCAGTTTGTTTGTGGTGCCCCACTGCCCACCAAGACATTAAAGCCAAGATTTGTTTTGGCTACACTATTTAATAAATAAAATAAATGCATGTATATACTTGCTACCAATATTTTCAGGAGTATAACATAAAGTAAGACCCTAAAATTAGATCTATTCCTATCCCATTTCTTTTTTTCTATACCTCTTTCTCTCTGTCTCTCTCTCTCTTTCTCTGTCTCTCTCTCTCTCTCTCTCTCTCATACACACACACACACACACACACACACACACACACATGTTAATGACTGAAATTAATTTAGTATTATTCTCTTACCCAGGCTCTGCAAAGCATTGGCTATGATAGACCCTGGAAATAAGGAGATCAGGTTTGCTTGGGTTTATTTTCCTCCCTTTCAGTACAGTTTGTTAGAAGGACTGTCCAGCCTTGTGAGAGTCTTGTAGGACTTGCATTCTCAAGAGAGATATTACTGCTAGATGATCAAATAATGTTGTCTATGACTGCCTGCGTAACATTACTGCATGGGTAATAACATTATTGTTTAGGTAATTCAATGATAAAACAAATTTCAAAGTAACCTTATAGTAGCATGTTATGTGTACTCTGGGAGTAAATATCTCCTTCTCCATTCTTCCATCCAGATGCCAGCACATTTATCCTAGCTGCCCATGAGACACATAGCATATCTTGACTGTATTTCTGACACCCTTTCTTCAGCTATGGGAGAGTAGAAGAGGTAATAAATTCTCTAGCATCCCCCCCAATGACTTTACAATGTAGTGAGTGAGAGGGACCATTCAAATCTGGTTTTTATCTGTACATCCACTTTCATGTAAGCTTTCAACCTTTTCCACACCAAAAGGTACTTGATCTTATTTTATGTAGGATAATCAGTGTCGTGGGAGTACACAACAGATGTTTTGTTCATAAACTACATGATGAGTGTAATATATAGCTTACTAATCTCTATAAGAAATACTTCCCTTAGGAAACAGAGAAGAGAAAGGATCTTCTGTATTCACTGTTGCACTACATAAAAGTATTTTGTAATGCACCACACAATGTATTACATAGGACATCCAGTGCTGTCACTATTGTAATGCCTGAAGAATATGAGCTCCCAAAAATGTTCCATATCTCAGAGGCACTATGTAAATTTGTGGGAGTGGATATGCATATTTTAAAAAAATAAACCTCTAATCTTTAAAGAAACAAACCTTTAAAAATCTACCAATTCTACTTTTAATTGAATGTTACAATGTCTTAATTTGTCATGTTCGAATGATTTAGAACAGAGAAGACTGAGTCAGGAAGACAATATGACATTAAACAAGTCAGAATTATAGCTCATCAAGAACTTGTAGAGAGCATTGGATTCCTTTCATCACCTCTTATCAAATATTGAGGCAATTGCTATTATGATACAGGATATAATAAATTTCTCTTTTTCTATTCCTTTCTTACCCTGAATTAAACCACAACAAGTAACAGAAAGAACTGAGAAGAAATTATGAGAGATGAGTCACTTAAAACAATGGTTCTCAACTAGGTGTGACTATGTACCTCTCCGTGTATTTGGTGCTGCCTGGAGATATCTTTTCTAGTCAGTACTTAGGAGATACGATACTGATAAATGCTATGAGGGAGGCCAAATAGCCCACATGAATATGGCAGAATCCTCCCACTACAGTTTTCTTTTGTAACAGATGTCAGTTTTGGAGGACTGAATACCCTAGCCTGAGGTAATATCCCATCATATGCTGTAGGGAAGGAGTCAGAGTACCCTCCCCATAATTCCTCGCAATTCTCTTACAACTGAGAAGTTACTAGTTTAACCAAGCTGATTTTTTTTAGGTCCTTGTAGGTTGTTTGGCAGCTTTTAATCTCCTTATCATGTGTTGTTTGATCATAACCCTATTTTTTTCTTTCCCAACTCTTTAGTGGCTGCTTTGATGATCCAACCATCTGCTCCCTTTTATTTTACATTTGACTCTACCTTATGGATTTTTTTCAGTTGTAAACAATGAAAAAGTTTGGTGGATTTTTCTGCAGTGTGTCAGAAGTCACCTTATAAGATTGTTCCCCAAGCTAACACAGACTCCTATGCGTTATTCTAAATTAGAGTGGTAGATTTTCTCTCCAGAATCCAGGCTTCACATTTCCAAGTTTCTGATCTCTCTTGAATGTTGCTTCACTATTACTTTATCATTTGATTGTTATTGCTAATTAACACAAACAAATCATGTGCTTTGTTGGAAGCTTAGCAAAAAGGAGCAAATTATTATATAAATGCTTGAAAGATTGGATGTTATTAGATCCAGGTGTTAACAATGAACAAACTATAATAAATTATACTTTTAAAAGTATATCAAAAGCAACAACAAGTAAAACATACAGTTTTATATCAGAAAAGAGATGAACATAGTATCTGTGAGTTTGCAGGTACATTCTTTAAAGCTCTTAGGGGAGACAAAGGTGACACTCCTGAGTATGCAAAGTTGAAAGAACAAAGTGGCCTTGTGTCACTCAATAAAGTGGCTTCCTCTGTATGGTGAGCTGATCACAGTTATCCCATTTCATCACCTATAACAGTTAGCACATTCCTTCCCCTATTTTGAGTACCCTTCTCCGAATGCTCATTCTTCTTCCCCTGTTGTTCTCTAAGGCCTTCTTTCACAATGCTTCTTATAACTCTGTTGCATAGATAGCCAACAGAGACCAGCTTCCCTCCCACTAGCTTTGCTTCCATTTACTGATCTGCATTTTGTAGTTTTGGTTGTGAGTGTGTGTGTGTGTGTGTGTGTGTGTGTGTGTGCATGCTCCTCTATGTTTACCAATGTTAGTGTATGCATGTACATGCTGGGGCCAGAGTCAATATTGGGTTTCTTTATCAACTCTGCACCTTACTTTTTGAGATAGGATCTTTCACTGAACCCACAAATCAAACATTTAATTAATCTGGCTATTGGTGAGTTTTGTAAATCTATCTATTTCTGATTTGCTGGTAATACAATTACAGACATGTACAACCATAGTGGGAGTTTGCATAGATACTGCAGATCTAGAGTCTAGTCTTCATGACAAATACTTCACCACCTGAGCCATTTTCTCAGCTCCTATTATGCTTGTCTTTCATCTTAGCAAAAAGCCAGTGTCACTGACATAGAGAGATGGAAGAGTAAATATGAAGATGGGGAAATCGTACGAGCTTTAAAAGTTGTTTATGAAGTAGATTATCTTGGGTAACTGTGAAGAAAAGACTAGAATCACGCCTGAGCTACAAGTTCTGAACTTCACAATGACAATTCCCACTGTGTAGATAAAACCTTGGCTAACAGTATTTGAAAACCAGAAGACCATATATACTTACAATTATCAATGTTTGTTATTTGTCTACACTTTATTCACCCCTCCTTCCTATTTCATATACCTATTCATATGCAAGTCCTCTTCCATGAGTCCTGGCATTTATCTCAACACTCAGCATCTCAGTGGTTCTTCACCCCTCAAACAGTCCTAACTCTTCATTGTTTCTCTCTAGAATAGTTTGGGAAGAGAGCCAGCTCATTTCAATACCACCTCAGCCACAACAGAGCCTGGGGAACTACAGGTATCATAGCCAACTTGCTCACAACATTAAATGTAAGAGGGAACTTAAGTTGGTTAAGTACTCAGATAAATGTATCATGAGGAAAACAGATCATAGGTATTTGAATTGACTTGATGAGATATTTAAGTAGAAAAGAAATCATGGACAGATCAGAAGGAGATACTAAAATAAATAGAAACTCAACCAAGACAAGTTTTAAAAAGAAAGGATAGGGCTCACATCTGATGAAGGCATTCTGTGAGAACTGGGGACTAGGTGGGTTTTTGTTGTTGTTGTTGTTTTGTTTTGTTTTGTTTCTCAAACATTGTTCCAGCCAATTCTGAAATGACATATTTATGGCCATCCTTTTGTAAATGGAAAGTTGAAACTCCAAAGGGTCACACAAATTCCCCAGGCTCTGTAGTAGCTTAGGCAGTATTGAAATGAGCTGGCTCTCTTCCAAAACCATTCTAGTGAGAAACAATGAAGAGTTAGGACTGTCTGAAGAGTAAAGAAAACACTGAGAAGCCGAGTGTTGAGATAAATGCCAGGACTCATGGAAGAGTACTTGCATATGGCTAGGTATGAATGGAGAGAAACTTCTGTAAGGTTATGAACAGAAAAATAAGAGAAAACTGCAAAGATTAAAAATGATAATGTGGCCGTGTCTATCCACTGCCTAAGCTGGCGAATTATAAATGGCCCAACAGAAATAAATACAATCTATCTTTCCAACCCTGAAGCAGTCCCTTAGAATCACTTCACTTACAGATGGCAATTGAAATATTTACATCTTGTACGTGAATTTCAGGCACAAGTCTAATTTACTAAGTTTGGTATTTCCATCCTTTACTCTGCTTTCACCTGGGTAAACATAATTTATTATGTTTCTTTGCCAACAGTTTTGTGAAAAGCTTTTTCTAAAGGGTGAAAACAAAACAAAAAGCCACAAACACATAAAGCATAACTTTCATTTCAGCATGGATTTGGCAGGCTGTCCTGTTTGCTGATCCAAATATGATAGTTCCTTTCAGGGATTTTTTAAATGTACTATTCCAATATGTCTCCAGCTCAGCTGAACAGTTGCTCTCAGAGCCTGGAGCTTGATGGAGCAGCTGGGCCCATCTTTGGCTTTCATGTACTAATTCAGGACCAAAACTGTCTTTGGGAACCCTTCCTTGTTATGTTGGATGCACTTTAGGCATCCTTTTCATTGATGCAGTCACGCATGAGCTGTTGCTGCCCTGCACTCTGCTGGTGGGAAATGAAACGGTAGGAAATGTAATATCCTGTGGTCCCCAAAGTGTATCTTCAGTGTAATGATTAATGACAATATGGATATAGGCAGTACTTGATGCAAAGTGTTTGTGGCAAAAGTAGTGGCATGTACACAGGAGAGAGACCCTGCCTGAGGAGCTTAGCTATTGATCGAGTCATATTCAGAAGTTTTATGACAGCAAATACTTGGAATTCTCCGAGTCTGCCCCTATACCACACGAAAATCTATCTAGACTTTAGAAGAGGAACAATAGCAGTTTTTGGTATATAGACTTTTGGTGCTAAATCTTTAATGAATAGATTCCAATCTACTTTATATCCCCCCTTTCTCCCCCCTCTCTCCTTTCTCTTTCCCCCTCCTACTTCCTTTCCTCCTTGACTCATATAGTTTTCTTGGTAAGTGTCATGATAACACTGCTACCAGTATCTGGCTCTTCAGCTGAATGCCAGGATTCAGTGGGAAATGATTATAAAAGTTTATATTATAGTATAATTGTTTATAAGGGTACTGGCTCTTGAACATACTATAGTATCTTACCATAATTATATTATGTAACAGATCTCAATAATATAAAAATAGTGGGACATAATTAATACCTAAGGAAATCTACAATAAAACTGAAAACAGATAGACAGACAGACAGAAAGAAAGAAAGAAAGAAAGAAATATTGAGCTTATATGAAGCTAGAAAATATTAGTTAAGGATAACATATCAGACTTATAATGTTTGGCCACTAGATCAATTTATACATGAACATTTTACTTAAATTATTTTTATGGTTATAAAATTTAGAATCTAGCTAAACCTTACAAATCAAATCTGTTCCAGCAAGGTTTCATCAAACATATGTGAATTAAGTAGAGCTTTAAAATACATGTGTGATTCGGCCAGGTAATGGGAGGGAAGGTTTTAAAATGTAGGAATATGAAGAATATGAGGATACAGGAATTTTCTCCATTAAACAGTAAGAATCTATTTGAGGAAAACAGACTCTTCAGGGAGTCTGAGTAGCTACATACATTTCTACAATATTTAATAAAATTTTACTCTATGCTAAGGACATTAATCTATTTTCTGTTGTAATAACAAAATATTGGAAGTTTGTAGGTATTTTATAAGGAAGGCGTATTTATCCAATTCGCAGTTTCTAAGACTGAAGGTCCATGACTGAGTTGCTTTCATTTGCTTATAAGGACCTGATGGTAGATGATATCTGGAGAACTATCACCTAAGAGGAAAAAAATACATGATGGGTCAGGAAACAATAGAGATAGGGAAGGGCAGGCTTGCTTTGTATAACAGTCACTCTTACAGAAATTAGCCAGGGCACTGTGAAAACTATACTGACCCCTTCTGCAACCATGCCCCAAATGACTGAACCATCTCCTAAATGTCCCCTACCACATAAAGTCCTGTGCCACCTTTCAACATTGCCACAGTGTTTACCAAGGCTCTAACATGTGAATCTTTGGGGGAACAAGCTGTTTTCATTCCAGAATTGAAGGTTAGTGTGTTTTATGAACTTGATATTCAAACAAAACTTCTCTGACCTATGGAACTTTAATTCTGATAGAAGATAAGTAATAGCTTATAATTAAATTATACAAAGTATGTATAAGTTGTACAGCATATGCGGATAGTCAAACAAGTACGAACTATTAGGAAAAATGAAGAAAAGGATAAACACGATTTGGAGTGTGAATGAAGAAGCGTATCACCATGTAAAATATATCAGTGTAGACTTTAAATAACAGCAATAAAAATTCAAATATATCAAGGACTTAGGTGAGTAGATGTCTCAAAAAGAAAATTGCTAGCAAAGAAAATGGCAAAGTGAAGAGTCAAAGACAGGCACAAGCCTTGAGTGTTTGCAGCATAGAAGTTATCAGTACTAGAATGTGAGTGAGCCACTGGAGAAGAGAGAAGGCATCATGGGGAGCCAGCACAGGTGGGGCAAAAGCTCACTAACTATAAGACTATGTGTGACTTGGAGTGGAGTAGGAGGCTGCTGAAGGGCTTCAGGCAGACAGTGACTGCACCTCTTTCACATTTTAAAGGTCATTCTAGATACTGTGTTAAAAGGTTGATTTTAAGATCCAAGTATAGAAATGGAGAACATCATTAAATGCCAGTGAGAAATGGTTATGAGACATTTAAAGAGGAGCTACAGTGCAAAGAAGTAGTCAGGTACTAAATTTATTTTGAAGCCAGGTCCATGATTGTCTCAATGTTCAAACTGTAGAAGATTGTGAGGAGATAAGAACTGCCTTTCCAGAGAAGCAAGCATGTAAAAGAGGCAAATTTCACCACAGAAGGCTGAATCTACTGTGATGGGAATGTTTCAAGCACAGAAAAAGAGCCACGGGATCTAGTAATATCTATGGTATCCTTGATAAACAGAAGTTTCTATGCAATGGGGGAGGTAAACCCTGAATAAAGTGATTTTAATTTTAAAAGCAAGCAGTAATAGCAATGTCAGATAACTTGGAGATATGGGCCCACACAAGATCATCCCTATCAAACATCAGTCATGGATAGATGGGGCTACTGAATTTCCAACTGTTAGTAGACTCTAGGAAAGCAAGAGTCATTGTACCCACTGCTGTACCCATCATGCTCCATTGGATAGATCCAAACACACAGCTGGTTCTGGTTATATGCAGTGGCCCAACAGAACATGAATAGGTATACTATCACACACACACACATACACACACACACACACACACACACACACACACACACACGAAAGAGAGAGAGAGAGAGAGAGAGAGAGAGAGAGAGAAAGAGAGAGACAGAGTTGGACACCAGTGTTAAGGGGATGGAGAAGATTGATAGTGACAGTGGCCAGTATATATTATCTACCTGTGTGACATTGTCTAAAAACATGAAGAATTTTTCTTCTCAGTAAAAAAACTAAAAGAATAAATAAATACAAAACAGCAACACCAGCAAAAACAAACAATCAAAAGAGAAAACAAAAGAATGTTTATTTGTCCATGGAATGACCAAATTGGAAAAAAATTACAGAAAACTTTCAAAGTCTCCTAGATTGGGATAAAAGCTCTATCAGGATACTGTTCATTTTAACTAGAATGAAAAAGCTCTTTAATTGTGTTCCTTTGTTTATAATGGACAGTTACTAGTGTCTGTCATGCTGGTAGTGCTATTGATTTTACAATCATTTTCTATGTTGTCTTTTAACTATTATTGTCATTTAGTTACTAGGAAATTAATTTTTTCACTATTACCTCTGAAGACTTGATGTGAAATGCACACAAGGCACCAAACTACACAAGAAAAGACTCACTGAACTGAACAATCACTGAAAAAATTTCCCTCAGTTTTCAGACCATGAATAATGCATGCTTCAATCATATTAAGTTTATTAAATTCATTTATGGTAACAGTACTGATAAGAAAAGAAAAACCAAAATCAAGTAGTGTACATTCATTAGTGTTGTAAATAGAGTCCAGTTGGAAAGAAATTCCCCATCACTTCAAGAGCAATTCAATAAAACATAATAGATAAGTACATAATATACGAAAAGGACACACAAGGACCACTAAGGTTATCCAGCTACAGTGGTCCTGAAGACACGCTGATATCCTAAATTCAAATTTATGATGGGTGGAGAGGCAACCTATGGAAGGTAATTATGTGTAAGGGCAGAGTGCTCACAAGTAGGCTTTTCAAAAAGAACTTTGAGTGACCTCTTTCTCCTTCTGTCATGTTACAACAAAGCATATGTAAAGAGAGAAGCCCTTATCAAAAATGATATCCAATGGTGTCTTGACCTTAGACTTTGTAGCCTTAAAGACTGTGAGAAATATATTTCTGTGCTTTATAAGCCAGCTAGCATATAAAAGTACATTTAAGCCTGGCTAAAGAAAACAGATAAAAACAAAAATGAAAAGAATATAAGGTAGGATGTGTGAATAATCTGGTTGTGACCCCACTGATCACTAAGGTTTAGATGTGTTGAGGTGGGCATCACTTTCCTCCCTTATGCACTATATGCAAACCTTCTGAAGCTGCAGGATAAGTCAAAGAGGACAGCCTTTCTTGTAAAGGAGGGATGATCCTCTATTCAGGGAATGTGAGTATACGTGCTCCCCTTCTAGAATCCAAATCTGCTCTTAAGGTACATTTGTAATAAAATGTAGCCTAATTAAGCTTCCATGATTATAGACACATTCCACCATGTAATATTGCATGTGGAAGCCTGCATGTATTAGGAAGAAAGAAAGAAAGAAAGAAAGAAAGAAAGAAAGAGAAAAGAATGAAGTAATTGGACAGAATTTGGAAGATAGTCCACAAAGAACAAGAAATCGCACTTCTTCATGGGTGACAAAACTTCTGGTAAGGATTCATTCAGTAGAATGTAATATTCATAATTAAAGGTTTAAATTCCTAACTGGATGTAAGAGTAACCATTTTAAATAATATTTATTCCAACAACAATATTAGGCATAATTAAGTATAATACATAACATGGTGATGTGAGTAAGAATGTCCACCGTAGGCTCATATATTTGAATATTTGGTTGGTTCCTAGTTGATGAACTGTTTAGAAAGGAATTATTAGAGAACGTATGTTACTGTAGATGGACACTGAGGTTTCAAAAGCCTACCCCAGGCCTAGCTTTACCATCTGCCTGCTCACTGAGGATCATATGTAAGCTTTAAACTGCTGCTTCAGCATAACTCCTGACTCCTGCCACCATATTGGACATGGACTAATTCTCTAAACCTGTAAGTAAACCCCCAATTAAATGCTTTCCTCTACATGCTGCCTTGCTTATGGAGTCTCTTCACAACAGTGGGACAGTAACTAAGACACATATTATGCACTATCAAGATGTAATAAACTTAGAGTATTTTATGATTTATGTGTGTACCATAATATGTAAAATATATTTGTAACTTGGATCATTTTTGTAAGTATTATAAAATGTACTTAGAAAAAACCTCCAATGAGAGAGCAATGTGGTCTCCTTAGTTACCTTGACCCATAAATAGACTGGAAAGGGGTCTTCAAAGCTGGGATCAGACCTTTGGATATATCAATGTGTTTGTATATGCAGAGACACCTTAGAGGACAGAAAGTTCTGGAAATGGTAACCAATATCTACTGGTACCAATTTAAATTCATGGCTTAAAGGGCAAGAAAAAGAGAGTAAGCACAAGAGAACAAATTCTTTCCCTTATGTCATGCTTGCCAGTCTTCCCCTGGTATTGTAGAATACAATATAGTCTAATATATTTTTAGAGTATAATATACCAATACTTATTAATAAGAAATGCAATTTTCAGAGCCTCCTACCCAGAATAATAATGCAAATTATAGAAGAAAAGTGAGTAATAACGATTTATTGTTTGACTAAAATTGGCATAGTTATGCGTTGGTCTGTTGAAATGTAGAATTCACACCACCTAACCATTTTGATCTTATGCCAATAGATTAGTCTAAAGTCAGACCCTAGGACTATGAGCTCAGCACCTAGAGTTTATGAATGAAATGCACTAAGAACCCCTCCATCATTCCTGGCATTCACGTAAGATTTACGGGCACTTTCAATTCTTCCCCAGAGAAAATTCAATGAAAGTTACTAAATATATTAAATAATCATTTTTCCCTAGAAACTGTTCACCTAACTTTGCATGTCCCATGACAGTTTTTCTCTACACATGGAGTTTTGCTAACCTGTCTGAGCTGGACTGTGGTCCCATGCAAACATGAACCATTGACTGATAATTTTATTAATATAATTTTCCCCATGATATAGAGAATTTAACCTCACACATAGTAATCAACTCCTATACCTCTAAGCCACATCCACAGCCTCCAAGAGACTTTCATTATAAGTGATTAGATCATTCTTCCATAAGAAATCATGTATTTACTCTCACACTTTCATAGTCAAAACAATATATCACATTGACATCCCAGGACTATGAGCCTAATATGAAAATCACAGGAAAAGCCCTGTAAATTGTTAGTTGGTTTAGCATTAGAGAGCCCTGTTTTGCTTTGGTTTTGCTTCATCTCTACCCTTTGCCCCCAAGTCATAAACATACCTAGTTCCTGTAGCATCTGTTGCCAAACATGAATTTTAGGTGTCCTGCTACTAATTAAATAAAATAAAGTATTTTCAAGAAGCTGTGATTAGGGCTTATGTAACTTGTCTTTTGGCTACTTTATGGGTTACTTTTTCTACCACTCTTTGTCCACCCTTCCTACCACTCCTTCCAAACCCTCAACACTGGGTAAGAGAGAGAGAGGATTGAGGGGAAATGGACATTGATATTGTTAGACTACTTCCTGCTGATTTGGAGCATTGAGTTCTTTGGGGCAAGTTCAATCTTTGTTGTCAGGATATCTCCAACCAGAAACCAGAAAACACGAAAACAGCATGAGCAACAGCAGGACCCAGCAGGACCCAGCAGGACCCAGCAGGACTCAGCAGGAGCAGGGGCAGCAGCAGCAGCAGCAGCAGCAGCAGCAGCAGAAGCAGCAGCAGCAGGAACTGCAGATGCCTCCTCTTTTGGGACTCTGGCATTTATATACCTTCTGAAGAGTGCTCAGAATTCCAAACATAAACTACCTTCAGTTGGCAAAATCACACCCCTGCCAGAACAGGAAACAAATTGTAGTTAGCTGCTGTGGACAATCTGGGGCAGCCCCAATATCCTACACCTAGGATAGAAACAACAACATATTCACATAACATTTCTGTGTTTTTACACAAACACAGAACCCAAATTCTCAGTACAGGTTGAAATTCAGCTATAGCCTCACCGAATTGCCACAAACTGTCTTCCCACCATACCTGCCAGGCCCACAGGGTGTGCAAAGGAACCGATGCCAGAAATATCAGCACTTGAGCGGGTCCATCCCATAGTGATGATCAGAGGAATTGACCTCTGTTAAAATGCAAATATTTCTGAAAGAAATTTCACATCTTCCCTGAAATCCAATTTTGATGTGAATATTGTATAAGAAAGGATGTGCTAGAAGCAGCTCCCGCAAAGGGAGAAGCTAAGCTGGAAATAAGCAAGCAGAGGCTGGACAGAGGCCAGCACTACAAAGTAAATGTCCTCCATGGAGCCTTCGCCACATGTTCCTTCCCACTCACTTGTCTGCGACATTTCCTCAAATGCACTTGTCCTCGAATATTTTCTCCTTACGGCTGACCTAAATTACTCGACTTGGGTTCTCTTTATCTCTCTGTTCTTGTTTTAAATAACATGAAAGAATTTTCCAATCTTTTTATTATCTCTATCATGCATATAGTCTTTTGAGTCGCATATTCCAGGCCTTTGACCATTTCTTGTTTCTAAGAGCCCAGCTCTGAGCAAGACACAGATATATATGCATAACATGCATGCATATATGGATGAAGGAACATTAGGAGAGAGTTCTATGTACTTTCATTTTATTCAATTCAAAATGTGCTTAATTATCCAAAAAAGGCATGATACTTCCCAAATGCCAACCCAGCTTTCTACATTTCTGACAGATGCTTTCATTATTAGTGATTCAATTAGTAGCACATAGTGGGACTCTATGTTAATATTTTAAAGTGCTTTAATAATTTCCCATGAGGTCAATGATGACAATAACAATGTATATTCCTCCCCTAGTCTAAAGAAGTAATAAGAATACCTCCACTAAATGGCAATTTAATTATATGGAATTGCATTTGCAAAATCTTTCATTTCTTTGCACAAATACTGACAAGCCTCTCTCTCCCCAGTGATTTCTCATCTTTTCCTTAAAATGGAAAAGCGATTAAACATGTCAAAGCAAATATCTCTGCATTTTAGAATTTCAAGTAAATTAAAAATTCAGTGATCATCTGAAAACAGTCAGATAGACGCATCTAATAAGAACCCACCAGTGCCTAATGGAGCAAGTTTACACCAAACTTAGAAATACCTTTAATGATTCATAAATCTATTTTGAATGATAGCTGAAAAATTATGTTCATCCTATCACTAATAATGCAGTTTATGATAACAGCTCTTCAGTGTTTCAATTCTGTAGCATGAATTCCATACACAACATGGTTAAGGCCTAGGTGTACTTATGAAATGAAATAACTGTTTTATTGCTAAGTTAAATCCCATCTCCTTCCACTGACCCAAGAGCAACACAATTGGCATATCTGTTACTCAGAAATAAGATGGGAGGCAAAGTCACAGCTTAACGCAGGCATTAGGACTTCTCAAAGGGAAATATGGGTGTTAGTATCCAGTGATTTTTCTCTTCAATGTTCCAGAGTATTGGCCATGCCTAAAATTCACAGCTGAAGTTGAGTGATGGAGTTTTCATCTCTATCATTCTGCCTTCCTGTGTGTGCCAGACTGAATTATGTCCTTGCTGAGCAGCTACTGGAGGCCTGCAGCACACAATGCACTTGGAAGATATAGAGAGGCATAAAACAGGCTCCCTAAGCATGAAAAGTTTATTCTCTAAAGCAGGAAATGGGCCTCAACAAAAAATTACAATGTATTGTAATAAATTCCATAAAACTGATACATAAAAGTTGTTTTATATATAAAGAAAAGAATAACTTGCTTCCCAGAAAATTCAGTGGAGGGCCGACAAAGGAAGTAACATTTGATCAGTTGTATAAAGGAAAGGTCAGATTTTGGGATCTGGGCCAGGGAATACCACAAAGGAAACTGTATTTCTATGGCACAGAATTGCCTAACTGGAACACAGAGTTTCTATAGAAAAGCAGAAGCAGTACTCACATTAATTCAAACTGAGATGCTAGTGTGTGTTTTATAGAATTGAAATTTTACTTTATTAGGTCACTCTTAGAAGTGTGCAATGGATATAATCACATGAAAAAAATGAATTTCAGAAATGTGAGTTCATTGAGCTGGCGTGAAGGCTCAGTCAGGAAAGTGGTTGGCATTCAAAGACAGACACTGTATTCACATCTCCTGCACTCACACTAAAGTCAGCTATGTTCATGTCTATTTGTTATCTCTGAACTGGGTAGAAGGAGAGAAGACAGCTGGGTTCCTTGGCTTTATCCCGACTGTCATCCTAACCAAACCTGTGAGCTAAGTGAGAAACCTAGTCTCAATTAATAAGGAGGAGGGCTTAGGAGATGGCTCAGTGATTACAAGGCTTGTCATTCAAGCATGAGGACTAGCTATCAGACATCCAGATGCCATGGAAATCCTAAACAGATCTGACTAGTGAGACTAGCCATGCGAATAATCTCAGGGTTTGACTGAGAGACTATCCCTCTGTGACTAAGGTGGAAAACTTTTAAGTGTTATTTTTGGTACTAACTTCAGGTGTTCGTACATATGCACACATATACGTGCACTTGCACACATCTGAAGAGGACTTACACACAAAGATTATATACACATGAAAATAGAAAAAGACAAAAAAAATTAGGGTAGAAATAGACTGAAGAAGATACTCTAAATTGACTCTGATCCCCATATACAAACAGATACTTGTACACATGGCCTCACATTCTTCCTCATACACACACTAACCCACCCCAGCACCCCTCCACATGTATGAGCACCTGCACACAGAGTCACTGATGTTCACACATACACACAGGTAGGTACACATGCACACAAACACCATGCACATAATGCGTCCTCATGGTTAACATAGTCTATGATATCTGAAGGTATAGAAATTTGGAAAAACATCTGCATATGAAATTATGGTTAAGATAAAATAGGACAAATCAGTCATATAGAATGTTACATATATTTAATTTTCCATGATAGTTGGGGTTTGATTTGGATAAAACCTTTTATAACAAAATTCCTTTTAATTTTAAATATATAATCAACTCTATTAATTTTTCAAGTTTTAAAACACTACTCTTCAGATTAGAATTTTGAAATATCTAGAATGAGGTGCTTTTATTTAGTTTCTGTCATAACTCTATTTGACTGTCTGGACTACACATAATTTTTCCATGTTAATTTACTTGTACAGTTTGACTGCCCTGAGCATACAAATAAAACACAGTTATGTGTGCATCTAATAAATTGTCATCATTTGGGGGTTGTGCTGCCTAGTGTGGTGTCAGCTTGACACAAACTAGTCATAGGGGAAGAAGAAACCTCAAAGAAGAAAAAAAGCCCAACCAGAATAGCAGGTTGGCAATCTTGTAAGGCATGTTTTTTTGTTGTTGTTGTTTTGTTTTGTTTCTGGTTTCTTTAGATTGATCATTAATAAGGATTGGCCCAGACCACTGGGTGATGCTACCCCAAGAAGGTGGCTTTGAATGGTATGGGCCTGAGGGTATTTAATATCCCAGTATAGTGGAATGCCAGGGAGGGAAGACAGGAGTGGGTGAGGGAACAACTTCATAGAGGCAGGGGGAGGGAGAATGGGATTAAGGGAGTTCCAAAGAGGAGGCCTGGAAAGAGGAAAACATTTGAAATGTAAATAAAGAAAATATCCAATTAAAAAGAAAAAAAAAAAATCAGGCTGAGCAAACCATGGAGAACAAGAAAGTACTCCTCCATGGTTTGCTTCAGTTCACACCTCCATGTTCCTGCCTTAAGTTCCTTCCTGATTTTCCTGAATAACTGACTACTACTTGTAAATCTAAAACAAATCAACCCCTTTCTCCCCAAGTTGCTTTTGGTCATAGTGTTTTGTCATGATAATAGAAACCTAAATCAGGTGTTGACCAATACCACAGTCATGGCACATAACTTTGAATGTGTGACAAAGGCAGATTACCACAAGAGAAAAGGAAAACCAACTGTGATTTTCCACAACAAAAATGAATGTGACTGGCTACCATCCCCAAGCTGTACTCCTTTAGATCTGTATATTTTCAGGACAGAACCTGAAAGGCAGAAGCAACAAACTATCTAGATACTTTAGTTAAGTGACATGTACAGTTTAGAAAGAATAATTTGTAAAACTCTAAAAGCACACAAGATTTGCTTGGATGCATTTAAAATTTATTTTTACTGTCCATCAACCATACTATTGTGAATGACAAATTGATTTGTCAACATCACGGACAAGGGAAGGGCAATCAAAGTCATTTCCTAAAATGTCATAAGAGCAAAAGGGTTTCCTGGATAATTTCAATTCATATGAAAATAAATGCCCGCTATACAGACTCTTAATTACATGGTTACTAATTATTGAGTCCAAATCTCTCATTCCATTTATATTTGTTCTCATGCACTTAGGAAGAAAATGGGATTTTTAAGTTATGGGCACCATCTCTGGTTCAGAGGACACAAGGTCATATGAGATTTAATATGGCAACAGTCTGTCCATGACATAAACCCGACTTCTAAATGCTTTATTTCTATCAAGAATCGATTTTTAATTATTTTAACTAAACTTTAATATATTTTTATTTATTGAGCTTAGTTTTTGAGCACCAGTCTTATGGCCTTTCATGTAATAAACCCACCAAAAGAAAAATTAAAGGTATAAAACCTCAACAGACCTAATAATTTGACAGAAGATAAAAACATGAGTATATAAATACATTTGAAAATTTCAAATAAATCTCAAAGTTAGAAATTGTTGACATCGATTTTGAGGAAGCAATTTTGAATATAAAAACTATATAAGCAGGGAACAGAGATATGGCTTAATTGATGCAGTGTTTTTGGAACAAGCATTATCTTCTGAGTATGTAACACAAACATCCATATAAAATTATGCATGGTAATATACATCATAAATACAACCCCAGTGGTGACAGAGGAAAGGGGAGCAGAGACAGACTGATTCCTAGGACTCACTGGTTATTCAGTCTAGTAAAGAAGTGAATTCTGGGTACATGAAAGAACTTGTTCCAAAAATTAAGGTATATCATAATACCCAAAGTCAACCTCTGACCTCTACTTACACACATTGATAGACAGGTGTATCCATACAGACCTGTACACACGTATGCATAACACACAAGAGAGACAGACACATTCACATATATCACTAAAAATTTGTAAACAGAGAGAAATAACCAAGAGAAGGGTCATTACATTAGTGGGGACAGAAAGGTTAAATGTATAGATGATTTCAGACTCCAAAAACTCAGGAGACATGGATAAACAAGAAATCCACTGAGTTTATAAAGAATAGACCATGGTGGATTTTCAAACCAAGTAATACATTTGGAGTATTTATTAAAATCAATGGAAGCTTACTAATGAAGATGGGGCTCAATGTGTCTTTTGATGGTGGTGACATTAGCAGAAATAAGAGAAGTATGGGTAAGGGGCATGCATAAGAGAGTGTACAGAAAGACTTAGAGAGTAAGACTTAGTGATGGACAGGATGATGAAGCAAAAAGGGGGTGAGGCAAGCCCACTGAGTAACAGGACTAAAAATATTGGTAATAACAGATATAAAAATAGGCAGTTGAAGCTGATGAATTCGGCTTGAGATATATAATGTGTAATGTACATTTGTATACTCAGATTTGTAATAAACAGAGTGCATGTTATTATCTTGCTGTTTCTTTGACAGCTGTTGTACTTTACTAAGGATGGGTAAGCTTGTTATTCTGAGTGACTTGTATACTGGGAAATATTGTTCAATTGGCTTTTATAAGTGCATATGTATGCAATAGGTACATATTTTATACATATATAAATTATATGTCTGTGTATTATTGAGCTGGGTATATTGGCAGGCACAGGTAGGAACACAATAGCAAGATGTTTATTATATTTGAAAATGTACTCCTGGATTTGCCTGAGTATTGGAGACCAGTTTCGAAAAAATCTGTCTTACCTCTGTGATCTCTCTCTCATTGGACCAGTGCTAACCTCTTTCCTAGAATCATTGTCCATCCTAAACCACAGGTTATTTCAGCTTTACTCACAGGAGCTCCTTTCCTATAAGTATTTGCATTCTATAATGTGATTAATTCATGAAAGGTTGATTTAGGGAGCCATTTTTCATCAAGAGAACTTTAATACACTCTATATTCTAGCAATCACTGACTTTTTTCTTTTTGCTCCACAGCAAAGACGAACACAAAAGGGGAGTCTTTTATCATAATGCTTCATTCATTAGATACCTGCACTCACTTTTTACTTACATCCGAATCATACTCTATAAACAGCAGGGCCAATATCTTTCCTTCACAGAGTAGGAAGAGCCATTAACAAAGACATTGCCTGCTTTTTATACATTCAAAAACATGTGGTTGTAGATTTCTCAAAACCTATTTTAATTAGAGTTCTTAAATGCCTTCATTTTATCCCACCAACCAGAAGTAGAGGGAAAAGAAGGTTAATAAGAAAAGATTTAGACATAGTTCCTTGCAATGATTCTATTCTTCATTGTCAGGATACCTGCAGTCTACTTCAAACACCAAACACAAATCAGTAGTGGGAGCATGATCCCACAGAATAAGCAATGTTCCATAGCATCAGCACAAATCAGCAGATGTGGTCAGAATCAGTTGGAATACCACAAGAAGTTCTTGGGTGCATTTTTCTCTATAAAGTGAAGACCAGCAAAGACCAGTGAAGTGTTGCATGGCACAGCAAAATAAGATCATCTTCTCACTGTTTGTGGGGTTCTATTTACATTCTTTCTAAACACTGTGTGCCCTCTCAAGTGTCTGTTTTCAGCAAAACAACACATGCCTCTCACAGGAGGGCTTCTAGAAAAACATCATATGACACAACTGAGTTATTAAAGAAACCACAAATTTCCACTTCACAGATATCTATTCCATCTTTCAGAAGTGGAGGTTTATCAGTGTCCCACTCTGGGTTCACCCATCACTGCTGGGCTACTAAATGCCCAACTGTATTTTTACATCCTTAGATGTTTATAAAATCCCATGCTTCACTGCTTAAAACTTAATCTTTTGATCATCATCACAACTCAGTTATCAAAAAGGTGGTCTGTTTTTCAACCTTTATTAAGAATAATATTTCAGAGTACAAAATAACAAGGGACAAATGTCTCATCATGAGCTGACACATTGCTGCTTCTAGTCTGTTAACAATTAGTCATTTTATTGTCAAGGGGAAGACATGACAGTATCCCTGCATGTGTTACTCACCAGCATTGGCAGGTATAGGATGAGATGTTAAAATGGTCCTCTATAAATATAATTACACTGACATGCATTGTTAAAACAGTCCTTTATAGAGTATTAATGCTCACTTTGATTTTCTTTCTCTATCCATTTATCATACTATAGCGTGAGAGGTGGATAATGGTCAAATTTGGGAGCTGTTATGACAATTAACAAGTATCCTGTCTTGGTTTGTTTCCCTGCTGCTGTAACAAACAAGAACATTTTAAGGAAAAAAGGAATTACTTCAAGTCAAAGTTCAAAGTATGGTCTATCATGGTAAGGAGGTCAAGGCAGCAGGATCTTGAAGAAGCTGGTCCCTTGGCATCCATAATCAGAAACCAGAGACCATTGAAAGTATTCACTCAACTCAGCATCTTTGTTCAGTCCAGGGAACTCAAGTCCAGGTATGGTGCTATCCACTTTTAAGCTGTATCCTCTCAACTCAATTCATTCAAATATGATAATCACTCAGAGGTAAAGACAGAAGCTTGCCTTCCAGATGATGCCAGATTCTGTATAGTTGTGAATTAGCAGTAATCACGACAAGTACTGCTCGGTTTTAGCACATCTCAATGCACAAGCTTCTGTAATTTTGGCTAATGCGTGTCTACTGAGATGATTGAGAATACCAAGTCAGACCTTCAGGAAAATAGAAGCCTGACATGCCCCATTGTACGTGTACATGTTCATACTTCTCAACAATCCTGCCACACCAACCAAGTAGTTCTGAGCATGGGGCATTCTTTCCTACTCACGATTTTCACCTCAGTAAGATTAGGGTCATGCAGTTCATGTTTTCCCTTGGTATCAGCCACCTCCTTTCTCATGGTGCCAATGAGCATACCATAATCTAAGTGAAAACACACATGCAAATCTTTGCCACAAGCTAGGGAATAAAGGAGAAATGACAAAGAAGGTAATTAGATTCAGAATACAGAAGTATCCCTGAGGATTTTCTGTCCACAAAAACAATGGGAAGCTGGAGGTTGCCTCTGTAGCTGATGGTGATAAGCAGAAGAGAAAGAGCCAGAGTCCTCAAGTCATATGCATCAGGATCAGGCTCAGCTTGACAGTAGCAGAGCTTTCTTGTGTGTCTGTGGGGAAAAAACAAACAAACAAACAAACAAACAAAAACCAAGATCTTCCCATCAAACAGATAAAACTAATGTAACACCCACGTTTAATGAAAAAATATGTAAAATGTTTCTGGGTGCTATTTCTTTATTTTGGTGAATATAAAATATATAGGAACTTAAATCAGTTTTGAGACTATCTTTTCCAGTTATTTAACCAATTTTCCCCCCACTGAGGTGCTCTTTAAACTCTTATGGTTATAAAAGAACTGTTTGTTATTTTATATAATCTTTATTATTTACATAAATTTATTTAAATTCATACTAACATGGAGTTTTTCATATGATACTCTCATTATTTCACAAAAAATACAGAAAGAAAGAAATGAATAAAAAAGAGAGAAAGAAAGGACGGAAGAAGAAAGAAAGAAAGAAAGAAAGAAAGAAAGAAAGAAAGAAAGAAAAGAAAAGTATAACTTTCCCTTGGGCAGATAATGTACTTTGTCCAATTGTGTGGATATGTAGGGAGAAAAAGAAAGCTTGGGCTTTATGTGTTAAAGAAAGTTCCATCAGGAACCCCACATATCAGTGAAACACTGGAGCCTCTGGGATTTCTAAATTGGATATCTCACATGGTAGAACATAGTGAGAGCTCTATGCCTCCCTTATCCTATTTTCTATTCACATGCAGTTATTTGAGTTTTTCTTTTCCCACTGTCTGGCATTCAATTGTACAAGGTCGATTTTTACAAAAGTAAAGTGCATTCTAAAACTTGAGATAAAGAGAATGCACGGGGAACATGAAAATCTGCTAGACTGTAAATCCCTACACAACTAGAGAGATACATATTGACTTTCTGGTAGCAGAAGTGTACGTGACAGGTGTTTATGCCTGAACAGTTCTGCCAATAAGTGGAAGATGCTAGTCTCAAGTGATCCCTGCATGCTCATATGCAAAAAGCAAAAGAAAGTTTGAAAGAGAGGTGGTTATTTAATTTCCATATTTGAGTTTATTAAGGCACAGAGAGGGACTACTTGAAACTATGTCATGTAGTTTAAAAGCTAGGTATAAATATTACCTTAATTTAATAGGAATGAGCTTATGAAAGAGGCTGCTTCCTCATTGTGATATACTGTCTATGACTGTATTTAGGTACACCTTGACTTGTTTGTGATAGATTACCCAAATAGTTAGACTATGTAACATGGCTGGCTTTGTAAGACTTATATAAAGTACATGGCTACCTTTCAAACAGACTTGTATTTTATGTTATATCTTGAATTGCTTATTAATGCAAAAGTAAAATGCATCTTACTTAGAAGACATAGTAAGAGGTAAAGAAAAGCCCTGTTTATGAAATGTAACATCGTGCTAACATATTTTTAGAGTTGGGATTGAAAATTGAAAATAGTTACTTGGCACACTTCATTTTTAATGTTATAAAATTGAAGAGCAAGGAGATTCATTTTCTCCATTACAGTTTTAAACCCTGCTCTATGTTGTTGTTATTATTTTGACTGTGTATTTCTGATAGAGGGGACACCATCCATGTTGGACTACACTGAATCTTAATTTCCTCTGTTTCAGACTTCAGAGTAACTCCTGTTATCTTAACAAGTTCATGCTAAACTCAACACTTGATAAGGAGATTTAATATTTGAGGAATCATTTTGATTTCCTTCCATGGCGAAGTAATTTCCTTATGACCCTAAATCTCTTTACCTGAGAAACATCCCACCAAAGAAGAAGTGAATGGTACCAGACAGTCTCCTGACTTAGCTATTACAAGGAGATCAATTAG
This sequence comes from Rhynchomys soricoides, assembly GCA_019843965.1. Classification (NCBI taxonomy): domain Eukaryota; kingdom Metazoa; phylum Chordata; class Mammalia; order Rodentia; family Muridae; genus Rhynchomys; species Rhynchomys soricoides. The sequence goes on along the minus strand of JADRCH010000064.1, from coordinate 1,489,912 downwards.
GGGAAGCCTAGACTTACATCCCATTGCAAACTCCCACTAGGTATTCAGATATGCCCATGTTTCAAATCTCACCCTCCTCACTCCATCTGGGAAGATTGTGGACCTGTGGTAATACCATTTGCTCAGCTTTAAGATAAATCCAGAAGTGGCTTTGTTAGTGTATCTAGACTTGCCCTTCTCTAATGAATAACAATGTCCCCTTTGCTCCAGTGTGGATGCACATGTCTCCCTTTCACTTACAGTTTCTCCCTTTTCTGGTCTCTTTTTTCCCTCCTGTCCTCTAGCCAATCCTAGAGAAACTTAAGGGAACCTGACATTCCCTTTTTCTCAATTGTTTTCACTCACAAAACTTTGTCATGATCATTAAGTGTCAGGGCCATAAATGGTTGTTCTCTTGTACCTATTATGCTTTCATATTCAACAAGCTTAAACAACTTTATCATGATTCTCAGACACATAGTACCACAGGTCACCAATAGTAGTAGATGGTGAACTTTTGATGATGGAGTTGAGTTGTCTCTGGCATCTATAAGTACTATTAATTTTGGGATTATAAGACATAAAAAATTAACTGTAAGCTCCAAAGAATATATGCATGATGCTTCATTTTAAGCTGTGTTTCTGTTGATGACTCCATTTAATGTCAAATACAGACATGGAAGATAATAGATAGGTGTCCTTAATCCTGGTTTAAGAACTCTATATGTCAGATATTTTCAAATGGAACTAGTTGCTGTGGTAAATACAAATTCTCAATTAATTAATTCAGACATGTGAAAAATTCCTAATTGCCTGATTTTCCCCTAGACTGCTCTTGATATATAAGTATTTGTGACCTTCATCATATTCCCACATGAGAAAGGTTATGTTTAATCTAAATTCATTTTTCAAGTGTCTCAGCAGATTTGTGCTCTACTGAAAAAGAACAAAATTCATGTGAAAATGTGAAAGCCATTAATGTGTTATAATTGAGTTCTATTTCTATTGTATCTGGTCCAGATTCTATTACTACTGTGAAAAATGAAACTTGTATATGTTTGTACATAGTGATATGTTTTAAAAATGAGTGCCTTTTCTCTAGTTGTTAATGGGATAATAATGTTGTTGCATTTTACACTTTTAAGAATATTATGAAGTATTAATCAGAAAGTTAGTCTATTTACTTTTCTAGAATTCATCTATAAAGTTTAACTCCACTAAGCAGAAGTTCAAGAATATGGTGAGGACATGAGTCCTCTGTGGTTTAGGTAGTAGTGGATTCATAACACTAGCTCTTGGAAAATGGGTACCTTTAGAGGGTAAAGTCAACATGTCAAGACAGATAAAAGAATGAAAATCCAATGGTATTTCTTCATGTATTCAGGTAGCTTCATCAAAGTTTAATGATCATCAATACTTATAAATATAAAACAGGACCCTTCTGTATATAAAAGTATACATAGATAGATCTAAACACTAGTTTTTATTTATTTGTACAATTATAATGAAGCCACATTGGCTTAAGAAAATTAAAATTTTTCAGATGGGTGTTGTGGCGCATTCTTGGAGTCCAAGCACTAGGGTGCCTGACACAGAATTTAGGGTCTGCCCAGGCTACATAAAAAAGTTTAGAATCGCAAGGACTAAAATGTATGAAGCAGTCACAAAGTAAAAAGTGAAGAAAACTGTAAAATGTGATAGTAACTAAGTCCTTACAATTTAACCAGAGCTTTGCGTGCCTGATATTCTAGTACAGTGGTTCTCAACCTTCCAAATGCTGCAACTTTTCATATAGTTCCTCATGTTGTGGTTACCTACAACCATAAAATGATTGCACTGATACTTCATAACTGTAATTTTGCTAATGTTATTAATCACGATTTAAATATCCTGATATGCAAGATATCTTATATATGACCCCTGCAAAAAGGTAATTTGTCCTCAAAGAGGTCATGATCCACAAGTTGAGAACTACTGTTCTAACTCAAGGAGAAAAAGAAACATAATAGTGAGCACAACTGTTGGAAAAGTACTCAAGGGATTGGGTCAGTAAAGAACAGGCCATGCAAACACAAGGACCTGAGTTCAAAGCCCCGGAACCATTTTCAAAGCTGAGGCACATTTGGAAACCACAGTATCGGGAAGGTTCAGACAGGAGGACCCTGGGGCTTGCTGGCTAGCTTATCTAGGCAGCTAGTGTGTTTCAGATTGAATGAAAGACCTTGCCATACATATAAGATCAATTAAACACTTCCATATACATTCTTACAGATGTGCAAACACACACACAGACACACACACTCAATCAAATCAAAGCAAGTGCATTGTTTACTTTAAACTCCAGAAATTACCAAAAAGTAGAGATCTACAACCTATACATGAATCCATCATTTACCTTAATGATATAGAAGTAAGTTTCTTTGCTCCTAACTGGTAAAATTCACTCTTTTGTTTTTTTCCTTTTGTCATTCTTTCCTATTTAAATCACATTATTGGCTCTGTTTGGATTAATGTATCACAAACACTTCCATCATTTAATATCTGTCTTCCCTAAATCATATATGATATGTGTATGTATATTGAAAATTATCTTACAAAATTTAGAAGATAAATCAGTATCTTGTAGAATCAACAAAAGCCATATTGGCTAATCACTCACTTCTAAGTAAAAGGACACCAGGAAACCAAGCCCAGCATCATTTTTTCTGTTTTCCCATTTCCTACAGATTAGCTATAAACTATGATTATGAACTTGACATTGAAATATGTTTCCAGGGAAAAATGGGAATATCTGCAATCAACTATCTCAAAATGTCATCCATTCAATATGCCTTTATTAAGTGCCCAGAATTTTCAAGATATGCTAAACACTGCTGAGAAGTCAGAGGTGATTAACATGATATCTCTGTCCTCTCTGGGTCTGATACTAAGACTTTTCATTTTAATTTTTACATTTATTACCTTTCCTAATGATGGCTATTTTCATTTGATGACTCTTAGACAAGTGGATTTTCTCAATGACTATTTAATGTGTATCAATATCAGCCTTATTTGTGTGATGTCTGGGTAAAGAGGCAAAGGTTTATTCTTTCCCTGACATTTATAGCATCCTGTGCTCCTCTGCTAAATAAAGGTTACCAAAGTCAAATTTATTCCAAATGGGCAATATTTAACTGTAAAAATGTCAAAGGAAGGAAAGTCGTCTCTATAGGGCAACATTGAAGTGATGGACTGAATGATAACTAGAGAGTGGTAGATTGTGCATTTTTTTATTTGAAATACGTATTAATAGATATTTTGTATATGAAAGCCATCCATTCTCTCCATCAGTAGCTGTATTAGCATGTGCTTACCTGTCTGTTTATTTTGATGTTAATACTTAATGGGCTAGAGTAGTTTTCAAATTTTCTCAATACACTCTCAAGTATCCCATTATTAAAATAATTATAAAAAATTAGCTTTTAATTACATTTAGAAATCAAACATTTCCAGTTGAGAAATTTTGACAAAATAAAAAAAAAATGTAATGTGGGTATGATATCTTAGAACTGAGATCAGAGACTGAAAATAAGAATAGGCTTATATGCACAAACTCCATGCAAGAGCTACAATCACCATCTGATATACGCAAGGTCAGCTTCTTTAAGTGTAATATCAAGTAATATTATAATGAATATCTTAGTAAACTCTCACATACTAATTCATCATGGACAGATCCAACCATAGGAGTGGGTGGTCATTTACCTAGCATGGGCTGATATTTTGAGATGAAGCAATTTCTCTACCTCCAAATAGATCACTTCTTCCAATCCTTGAAAGAAAACACATGAGGAAAAGGCTGTGGGAGTGACCATAACAAGTGGGGGATTGCAAAGGGATGTGAACCAGCCCTTGCTCACTACAGAGAGAAGCCTAGGAGGCTGATGACTGACTTGAAAGCCAGCAGTTGCAGTTTCTCACTTCACACCATCACAGAAGAAAGGGAATATTCATGGGGAGGATAGACCAAAGATAGTATAGTATTATATGCAATACCAAATCATTTGAGAATGTTCACAGCAGGGAGAGAGATTTTGGTGAAGGCTGGGGCATTTTTCAATCCTGCTATCTCTGAACCATCTTCCCCAAAGTGTCTATGCACCACAAGGAGCTCAGTGAACCCTGGGGATTCTCGGCTAATTTGCATAACTCCTTATTCATGGTGAAGGCATTATCTGAGTTATTTGTATTGCTCTTTTGTTTAATTTTTATTTTCTTTCATATATTTGATAGAGTTGCTTACTTTCCAACCTTTGCAAAAAGTCATATCTCTGTCTGTCTGTCTGTCTCTGTCTCTGTCTCTCTCTCTCTAATAGTTACAAAAACTATTTCTACAGTATTTTCCAGAATTTAAGCCTATAGGCACAATAAATGATACACAACAAGGAAATGTAATAACTTATTTTTATTTGTGATAGAAATATAGGGGACAAACACTATGTACATGATAGTCCTTTGGACTACTCTTTCATAAAATTAAGACCTAATTCAAAGCAAATTTAATGCAGATATCAGAGAACAGCAGTGCTGAAATAGTCATGGCTATTTTCAAGTGCAAACAATAACATTAACAACATGGCCAAATCCATCATAAGCCAACATCTCAGAGACCTTAATGAGGTAAAATGTGCTATGGAAGGAAGACAGACAAAGAACTGGGCCATCCCAACCTGAACTGGGAAGTCTTGCTGCTGGCCAGCACTATGAAAGATGGACAAATTAAATGTTGGAATTCATTAGCCACTTTCAGAGAATTTAAATTTTAATCTCAGCATCTTTTCTTAAGCAAACAGGATTAGCCCAAGTGCCTAGTACCTCACAGGGACCTACTGAGCTACTCTAAGAAGGATGTGAGCAGTGGGATGTTTGGTATTCCTAGATGCACGCAGAACGTACATCACAGTCATCAGTAGGTAAAATTGTATAGAGTCACTGTCAGTAAGCACTGACAGGACAGGCTTTCTGGCAGACTACTCACAGCCTGACTATGTCCATACAAACCTCCATCAACTTTTTATGACCTTTCAGCAACTAATCATGAGGACACAGTAGTGCTCTGGATCATGGGAAGATATTAATATCAGACCTTGGGTTTGTATAAATTAGCAAGGACATTTTTTTCTGCTTCCTACTGCAGAAATGTTTCCTGTGGCCAGTTGAGTTCTGAATATAATTTCCCTACTTCTTCTGATGGTTCCTTGTGTAAAGGATTTGTCATTCACAGGATAATTGCCTGTCTGAGGAGGACTTTCTGAAGATACTCAATCTGAGAATCAAAAAACCTATTCCAGAACAATTTTCAAGACATATATAGAAGCAAAGATCTAGTTACTTCATCATCTAGGAAATAAGTATATCTTATAATATTTTCAGATCTTTCAAAGAGATATATCTATACCATTACAGTTAGTAGTAAATATGTACTTCAGATGTACATTTTCTTACCACTTGTCTTTGAAATTAATTACTAGAGAAGTACCTATTAAGAACTTGTGGCAGATCAGGAATTGTTGCTGGCAGATGCCCAATTATTAAATGTGCTAACTTCTTAAACTAAAATTAAAATTATAAAATTTGCCAGCCATGGTTGTATAAGCCTGTAATCCCAGATATATAGGAAGCTGAAAAAGAAAAATTTCAGTTTAAGGCCATCCTAGACAACTTAACTTATATTTTTTTTAGTGCTTGAAATATATCTCAGGGGTAGAATATTTGCATATTGTGCATGAAGTATTGGATAAATCTCAGGTACAAAACATTGTAAATGGTATGGGACTTAAAAGATGAAGGGAACATTTTCCCTGCTCTAGAACTGTGCTTCCCTGGTTGCAATCTGACCTCTCCAAGGCTTGTCCTCAATTAGTAACCCCAATTGTTCTGTGAAGTTTCATGTTCTATGTTCTCTGGATTCCTATGCCTGGGAGTCCAATAAATATACTCATTCTGCTATACATGGTAATATATTCCTTTAATCTTAGAACTCTTGAGAGAGAAACAAGCAGATTCTGTGAGTTTGGTGCCAGCCTGGTCTACGTAATAGGTTCTAGGTCATCTAGGCAACACAGTGAGATGTGTCTCAAAAAGAAAAAAAAATATTAATTCAACTGTTCTACAGTGGACAGTTGTTGTGAGCCGGGCAGACTCAAGGTTTCTCTTGAAGTCCAAATGTATAGAGAAACAACATAGTTCCTTGTCAAAAACCAGGAACATGTTTGGCAAAGCTACTGATCTGAAGCCAGGGCCCAGGGGAAGCTGAAACTTTCAGATTTTAGGAACTAACTCTTACCCATTAAAGGACTATCATAATCAATTCCAAGTCCACTGAACAGTCAGTTTGTAATCTACTTGAAAAATCCTATGTTCCCTTTTTGTACCATTGTATGATAACTTTCTGTTGCCTCTGCCCCATTTTTGTCCTGAGACTATATATAAGATGCAGTATGTCTTAACTAAACTCACTTGATATAAGCCATCAGCTAATGCAAGATCTCCTGATGCCAAAGCTTCTGTCTTCCTTATTTTTTCATGTTTGTTATTTCTTTGGAGGGACCTGTCACTGAAGAATTACCTTCCAAACAGTTCTACATTAGTTTTTTGGGTTTTGGTTTGTTTTTGTTTTTGTGTGTGTGTGTATGTGTACGTGTGTATGTGTGTGTGTGACAAGAAAAAAAATAAAGCTAACTCTAAAACCTCCAGTTGATCTTGGGATGGTATTTAGGATTGGTTTGAGAAAACCTCTTTGAGGTCTTGACGCTATACTGAGAGAAAGTGATAATATTAGATGTGCTCAACCTCACAAACATAAAGAATACCCCAGGAAGACAGAAGGATAAATACAAATGTCTGGGCTCTTCCACTGAACTATAGATTCTGTCAGAAAGGCTCTAATATGAGACCACAGATCAGCTTACAGCCCCTAGCCCAAGCTTACTGTCTTACAACCTGAGTGAGTGTGACTTCTGAGTTGGCTGATAAACTGATTAATAGGTAGATCATGTAGAAGTTAAGATTCTATCTCAATCATACTAGAAAAACATAAAGCCTTTTCAACAATGTAACAGTATAAAAAGAATTCTATTAAGGCTAAAAATGAAATAAGTTTGATGTAGTGCTGCACACCTACAACCCAGCACTCTGGAGGCTGAGGCAAGAGCTGTAGGCAGCCTAGACTGTATAAGGAGCCCCTTTAAATAAAGAAGCCAAAAAAAGCTCAAAGCACTTGGAGTGTTCCAAGGGAGTAGTTTGGAAGAGTAGAACTGGGGAAATGGGATTTAGGGAACAATTTTCACAGTCATATGAAAAACAAAATGTTAATTTAGTCTAAGATTGATTGAACATAGAAAAGAAATAAACAGATTCTAAATAGAGCTTGAAAGTAGCCTGAAGAGAAATGGCTAATGCACAGGCTATAAGGAAAGGGAACACGGAGGACAACTTCCTGGCTTTTAACTTTGGTCCATGGCTATAATCCATGAGATGGAAAGAAACCAAATTAAAAACCATGGAGGACCAAACAAGTATTGAGGATAGACAGAACCAGGCTCCCTTTTGTGCATGTTAGGAGATGTTTACTTTCAAGGCAATATTCAAAATATTTACAAGTTCTTTGTTAATATATGCTGCTAGTGATCAGCTTCAGTCTTGGCTTCCTGCTGTGCAAGCACAATCCATGAGCTGTTAGATCTTGGAGAGATGATAGAGTACCAGAGATATTCCAGGAAAACCTGTGAATGCTCAGCAAGAAGCAGAATATCAAGATGCTCAAGGAGACTTCATTTATTAGACTAGGTAGAATTGTCTGTGGATGTGGGAGATAGAGAGGACTGGAATGCAGTGCAGCTGCCATTGGTGGAAAATTGGCAGTGTGTTGTCCAATGAATGAAAGCACAAAGAGAAGAATCTAGAGAGATAATAAAAGTCAACTGACACTAATCCTAAAGTAATGACAAGGTTAGGAACCAGTGAAAGGACATAAAGTAGGATTACCACCAGCAAAGAACAAAAACAAGGGTTCGTCATGGAGAAAATTACATAAAAGAATAATTTGGAAAGAAGACAAATTGATGTTACCTAGTAATGCCAAATTAGAAAACTTCTGATCATCAATTCAAAGTCACCTGCAAATAAACATCACCAGAATAGAAGAGAAAACTGAGCTCAAGAAATTGGCTTTTGGTTGCTAAGTGATGCCGCTTCTCTGGGGCATCAAGCCTCCACAGGACCCCTCCCCTACCACTGATGCCAGATGAGACAATCCTCTGCTGCATATGTAGCAGGAGACATAGACTGGCTCATATATACTCTTTGGTTGGTGTTTAGTCCCTGGGAGTTCTGAGGGGTCCAGTTAATTGATACTGTCAATCCACCTCAGCTCCTTCAGCCCTTTCCATCCAATCCTTCCATTGTAAAGATACCCCTGTGGTTATAACACAAGTGTGGGGTAGTTTATGGGACATAAATATTGGAAAACTGGATGTCAGGACATGGAGGTGGGTCATCATGCAAATGTTGACCTAACAGAAATGATTATAGGAAGAGGTCAGATAGAGACCTGTTAGCAGGTGCTATGAAGAAATGGAGTCACTAGGACCAAACATATAAACCAACTCTGTAGTCTCTATTGCCTGCACTCACTACTTCAATGAAAGAATTGAATTAATTTTCTCCCAACTTATAGCTTGGAGGTTTCTCATTCTGTTTTTCTACGTTTAGACCCTAGAGATTGTCACCATCTGCTAATCACAGCCCTTTCAGACCAACTAATCAAAAAGCATGTGACAATATGAACATTGGATTTTCTTGGAAATTACTTTTGCTATTTGAATATACTTTAGAGTACATCGCAGCTATAATTTAGTACATATTCAATTTTGTTAGTAGACAGAAGAAACTCCTCTGAGGTCATAGTCTATTCTCTCCTCTTCCTTCCCTTCCCACCTGCTTTTAAGACCAAGTACTGTGAATATTTGTCCCAACAATAACTGTTAAAAATTTTGGCAGAAAGGATTCAAACAATCTCTCCAACACAGATGAAGTTATATTCATAGTTTGCCTTGTATTAACTTGCAGATTTTGTCAACCAATTATTGTTAAATTTATAAAAATAAAATATTGAATTAAATATTAATTCATTAGAAATAGTATGTCCTATTTCTTTAAACAATTACCAGATGCTGGGCACTCAGGGAGTGCTGTGTAAATTAACATTTTAATTTCTAATAGAAATATATTACTTAATCATTTCTATTGCCAAGTGAGATTTTCAAACATCCATTAATTTTAAAAAGAAACATATTAGTATAACATGAATACACTTTTATAGGTTTTCTTTTTCAGTTGATAAGTATGTTTCCATAGTAACTTGAGAATCATATCCTGCAATTTCAGGCTTATTGATCAGTAAGTACTATTCTGAGATTATTACATAAATGTGAAAAGTTTTCATCCTGCTTGAGGTTACACTTTCCGTGCAGTTAAATCTGTTCCATATAATGTTGCTGTGGAATTGTGAAGGTCAAAGCAATGATATAAATAATAGCGCTTTATAAAGTTATCAAAGAATTTAAAAACATAAAGTATAGTGCTATTTTCCATTACAGGTATAAGTGTGGTTCGGTAGTGTACATATGTTTGTCTAACTCCTTCCCTTAATATGTGGTTCTCTGGGTTTATCTTTAATGCTCAAATGGTAAGACTCCTTTCATTTGTAGTTTTTGGTTGTGTAATAATGTGTGTATATTTATATACATATGTAGATGTTTTCATTAATTTATTCGTTCATTGATAGACACTGGGTTGATTTCACATCTTGATTATTGTGAATAGTGATAAAATTAATTTGAGCAATGCTAGAGTTCTCAAGAGAAACAGAATATATATATATATATATATATATATATATATATATATATATATCTATCGAGAGAGAGATTTGTTAATTGGCTGATACATTTCAAGCTGAGTAGTCCAACAGTTGTTGTCTACACACTGGAGAGGTTGAAGACCTCCTGGGAGCTGCTACATCCATGTAGGCTGAATGCCCTCACAGTCCACATATGGTGATGCATCTCTAGGGGATTCCTAAAAAGCTGAAGTCCTTAATCTACATAGAAAAGCTGGAGAACCTGGAGGAAATGTTACTGAAGGATCACAGCAAGAGTATATACAAACTCACCAACAAGGGTTGACCAGAGCAGGGGTAAAGCAACAGCCTTTCCTTCAGACCTTCTTATATCTGTGCCACCATCAGAAGATGCCACCTACTCTTTGAGAGAAAATTTCCTGCTCAATTGATACTTCTAAGAAATACACATACAAACTGCTCATCAGAGTACATCATTGTTGATTCCAGATCTTTGATAACCATTATCAACCACTATAAGAGATTATCATTCCACTGCTACATATAGCAGGAAGAAAGTATGATTTACTATATTGCAGTTTCACTCACCCGACCCTCAATTGTCCCCATCTCATCCCACCAGCATCCCACTTTCCCCGATGGATGTGGCATGAGTATAGAGCTATCCATTGGAATTAGTGCAGCTTACCTTTACCACCTCCCCTCTTCGAGGACCTGTCAACTGTCATCAGCTCTCAGGGAAGACCTAGGTCCCAGGAGCTCCTGCCCTAGCCATGACTGAGTGTTGAAGATTCCAGTCTTTATGTTAGTCACCATAACATCTATGAGCTCATGAGTGTAACCACCATGTCCTGTCCAGAAGACAGCATTTCACAGCTCTGCTCTTTTTCTCAGCATTTGAACGAGTCAAAAATCTCTACATTTATTGACATCATTCACTGCAAAAAGAAGTTCCTCTGGCCAAGGTGAGGACAGTCTTACTAATGCTGGTGAATACCTGAAAGGCACAAAAGGGTACTAAGAATAACCTGCTAATGGTTTGGTCTGGGTTTATTTACATTCAGGGCAATGTCCAAAACCCATCATACCTGGAAGCATGCATTCTTTTTTTTTTTTCATATTTTATTTATATTTCAAATGTTTTCCCCTTTCCAGATCTCCCCTTTGGAACCTCCCCATTCCCTCCGCCCTCCCCCAGCCACTATGGAGGTATTCTCCCACCCACCCACTCTTGTCTTCCCTCCTTGGCATTCTCTTATACTGGGGCATCTAACACCTCCAGGCCCAAGGGCCTCTCCTCCCCCTGATGGATAACAAGACTCTCTTCTGCCGCATTTGTGGCCAGCACCTTGGGTCCCTCCATGTGTATTCTTTGGTTGGTGGATCAGTCTCTAGGAGTATCGGGGGGAGGGGGGGTGTCAGGCTGGTTGCCACTGTTGCTGCTTCCCTGGGGATGCAAACTCTCTCAGTTCCTTCAGTCCTTTCTCCAAGTCCTCCATCTGGGACTTCACACTCAGCCCTACTGTTGCTGCGAAGTGACTCTTGGGTATTTCAAATTTTGGGGCTAATAACTACTTAACAGTGAATACATACCATGTTCATTCTTTTGTGACTGTGTCACCTCACTCAGGATGATATTTTCAAGATCCATCCATTTGTCTGTGAATTTCATGAAGTCATTGTTTTTAATAGCTGAGTAGTATTCCATTGTGTAAATGTACTACATATACAACAGACTCTGAGGAAGCATGCATTCTTGAGAGAAATAGGTCTGAAACATTACAACCCTTATTCTCATTTACACGAAAACATTTGCTCATACGTTTAACTTTTTAAGGAAAAGTTCCTTAAAATCTGTGTCAAGGTTGGTGCCTATAACTCTTTATATCTTTAAGTACTAAATATTATAGGCTATAGAAATAATTGTAAGCCTATGAAACAGCCCACTGATATGCTTTCCAACACTGAATAATAATTCAATTGAAATGTGATTCATTTGTTAAGCAGATAGAATCCATGGCATTTATAAAGGACATCTTATTTCATTAAGAATTTTTTCAAAATTCTCTCTTCAGTATCTGGGTCACTGTAAGTTCTAGAATGCATTCATATTTCTATCTTTTCAAAAAATTATGTTAAAAGGCACTTCTGTAAGGGATAATGTAAAGTGGCAGATCAATTATACTGTGTGCTTCATCAGTGAAGCCATGCACATCCAACAGTAGTTACCATATTACCCAGGAGAATAAAGGATATCAAACAAACTCTGCTTAGTATGATAGTATAGCTTATTCATTAGTAAGAAAAAATAATCAGTATTGTCTTCTCCTTTGTGTAAATACATTTGAAAGCCCCTTTGTCAATTTATAGTATTCTAAAATTACACTACCAAGAAATAGAGGATAGACATGAGGATGAATTATTTTCAAATGGAAAGGAATGTTTGTAAAATTATTAGCCATATATTTAGCACATATTTTACTTTTTAATTTTTTAGTTAATAGTATTCTTTATAAGACTGCTTTTATATGTATAGACAACACTACATTCTCAGATTGAAATTTTAGAGGAGGGGCTATAATTTAGTGATTGAACACTTGCCTCGTTGATGTTAAGGCCCTGCGCTTAATACCCATCACTGCGAAGAAAATAAGAAGCCACACACAAAATAAACTACATAATTTTCTAATGTCTTTTGGTGAAATCCTTGTATTGCCATGATATCTAAAACTGAACTTTGCTTTCCTGGGTTATATTTGTGTCCCTGTATTTTGTTATTTATTATCTGATTTTCACTCAGTCAACTTTTGCTCAAACCTAAGACATATTTTCCATATCACCAAGTAGATAATTTTAGTGTATATGAAAGCTGTATGTGTTTCATGTATATAAGAATAATAAGATATATTTAATTATATCTATATTTATTGGCAGGAATGTTGTTAATTGTTTTCTAAAAATGATGGACTTTTTTCACAGAAACATTCTAACTTAAATATGGTAACGGTCTTCAAAATAGTAACTCATCTGGTTTGTGAGTGATCATTTCTGGAAGTTGCATGTCTCAGTGTTAGGCTCTTAGATAGTGATGCTTAATTCTCAGTTGAGTAGCTAACTGAAACATAATGGAATGCTTCTTAGTTTTTGTTCTTTTGTTTGTTTGGTGTTTTCTTTTGCTTTGTTTGTCATTTGCTTATTTTCTAAACAAGAATTTTTGCTTAACACACTTGGGTGACCTGGATCTCCCTATGTAGGCCAGGATGGTCTCAAACTCAAGAGATCCATATGCTGGTCCCTCCTAAGTACTAGTATTAAAGGCATGCTCCATCAACCACCTGGCTCAATAGAGGTCTTCTAGGGCACAAGGTCCTAGTGAAAATGTCTGAGGCTCTAGAAGCTTAGAAAGTTACAAGAGTCACAAGTCCTCACACCACACCATCACCTCCCTTCCTTATGTAAGCAGTGGATGTTGCCGAGAGAGAAGACACTTTTTAGTGAGCTGCCTACAAGTTACACAAGGAGCTTCATGAGCCATGGGACTTTTCAGTAGTTTGATCACTTTTGAGTCACTGATGCTCCTTCAGAAAGCTCACTGGTTCTTCATCCTTAACTTGAGTGTGACACTTATTTGGTCTGTGAGATGTATTGCCTTATATGGGGTAAATACATAGTAAGTAGTCCCTGTCTCCCAGGGAAACCTCAGCCAGTGTGGCCTTATTAGTCCAGAATGACAGACCTGTAATAATATGTACATGTAGTAGTGGATAAAATGCAAATACAAACAGTTACTTTTCATCTGAATTAAAACTATCCCTGCAGTCTATTTTTTTCTTAATATAAGTCAAACTCTAGAATAGATAATCTAATTCAAATCATTCATAGCATTCTGGAGACCCCATAAGAACAAGCAATGGCTGAGAGCTAAACAACAAAATTTTATCATAAATCTTCAGTATCTTCTGTAGCTCATAGGGCAGTAACACCTAATTAAGAGTTATAATTAGAAAGTTACATTATACAGCCAATCTTAGACTTGGAAGGGACCTTTATGCCCCTTTCTCCAACTCCTCCATGTTGCAGATGATCTGGCTGGACTTGATTTCCAGACTCTTCTATGCCAGTGCTGTCCATTGGCATGTTCAGCCAGTTTGTCACATAAAGAGTTCTCCAAGCAAATTCAGTAAGGTTTTATAATATGAGCTGTTGAATAGCAAGATAGGAATGCCCCTGTTCCCTGGTTTGATTACCCTTTGTGCTGTGCCATCACGTCAGAGAAAAACTTATCATTTCTGCATGAAGGGTGCTCCCTGACATGCAGAGAAGCAGGGAACCTCTGTCTGGCTTGTTGATGCCACTCATTGTGGCTTGACTATTGTACTCACCCAGTGAAGTAGAGGCAATTATAACTAGTGGTTTGTTCTCACAAAAAGCCAAACAGAAAGTTAATATCTGGCAGTCATAATTGGCCCAGATAGCATTTTATCAAAAAGTCCATGGCAGGAATGTCACCTATTGGAAGATATGAAAGAAGATATTTTGTGAACACTAAGAATTACTGAGACTGAATGTACTCAGAGCATATCCTGGATCTCCATTAATGAGCCTGAACACATAAGCATGGTCTCAGGGATTCCCTCTGCCTTCATAAGGTCTACATTTTCCATCCTGCATTTTACCACAGAGATAACAAGAGAAATGTGTCTCTGGAAACACTAGAGCATTCGTACTGTACATGCAACCTACACTAAAATGAAGCAATACATATTTTTGGTGTGAATATGTTATACTTGTGCATTGAAAGAAGAGGGTCATCAAATCATAGGTCACTGGTGAAGGTGAGGAAGATAAGCAGAGTTGCCAGGCAGCGGTAGTTGGTATTTTCATGTTTAGTGGTATACTTGAACCTCTTTCACTAGCATGAGTCAGGGTCTACTCACTATAGTCTATGGGATCCTCAAACATTGCATTCCAAAATGGCCTTAAATGTGTAGTTCATTTTTAGTTCATACTCTCAACAAATTATTTATTAACTTTATAAGTAACTTTTGAAGTAGCTATTATTCCTCCCATTTTAACAGTGAGGACACTGAGACATAGAAGGCCAAGCATCAGAGGGAGGGGTAGCATGGCTAAGAAACTGGACACTAATCTGCAGGCCTAAAGCTACTTCCTTTAATCAGCATAGTTGAACCCTACCCTAAGCTGTTGTTATAGAGGAAGGGCACATTACAAAACACTGGTCTCATTCAAGTCGGAATTTGTCCAGAGAGCTATTTATAGAACATGTCTGGGAGAGCCAAAAATCTACATGTATGGATGTCCAGACTGAGAACTTAAAGATGAGTGGAGGATGAAAAGATGCAGCATCCAGGAGAAAATGTCCTAGTGAAGACAGCTTCCAGCGTATGTGAGAATGGCATGCTGTTTAGCATGAACAGCAAGGGAATGCAGAGGGAGCACAGACATAAACCTGCAGGTTCCTTTAATTCAGGTGTGGAAGGCATGCCCTCTTAAGTTTTTGGAAATTGGTTGGTTGGTCTTCAACTTTAGTTTATACTGCAGTCACCTGGCAGGTTTGTGAAACCATCAGCTTGTGGGCCAGTTCTCAAAACTGCTGCTGCAACAGGACTGAGGCCTGTGCTTGCTCTCCAATGCCCAGGTGGAAATCGTGCTTTTAAATGTGATGCTCTGGGGCTAAGAATGGGAGATCACTTCTAATTCATTGCCTCTTCTGGAGTCATGGTGAAGGATAAACTGGGGAGAAGGAAGTCAGACCACATCATACCACATGGGAAGCCCAGGGAAGCCACAGCAGAAGGCCAGGTAGGTTGGAACAGCCAACTGTTGAGTTAGAGGAGGTCTCAACCTGTGGGTCATGAATCCTTTCAACATGCACATATCCTGTTTATCAGATATTTACATTGTGATTCATAACGGTAGCAAAATTACAGATATGAAGTAGCAACCAAATAATTTTGTGGTTTGGGGTCACCACAACATGAAGGACTATATTAAAGGGTCACAGCATTAGAAAGGTTGAGAATCACTGTGTGTTAGACAAAATATGATGCTGCTTCTGAATGGAGTGATAAATTATAAAGACAGGAATTATAATACACCTGTATAAAACTAATGGTAGAAAGGTAAGCAGGTTGTTGCTAGAAGCACAAAGTGAAAAGTATACCCACTAACTAATGAAGAAACAAAAAACCAAGCATATCTATTTACTGGCATGAGACACAGGACAGAGGATAAATGGTGCTATCGTCTAGGGAAGATTTACAGAAATAGAATGTGATCATTTCTCAGACCCTTTCAAGCCATAGAGTTGAACAAAACAACATGAGTTTTTAACATAACACAGTTGCATTCCCTCACTTTCTATTGGCTCCCTAGTATCTCCATCCATCTGTGTAAAAACTAATTTTCTTGCTCTTGAGAAGAAGAAGCCTCTTCCCAGGAGATGCCGGCCTCCTAACGTGGAGAATGGGTAAGAGTCATTTATCACTGCCTCAGGCCTCTACAGACCTGGTGGAGAATTAAAGGGAAGATCTGGGGACAGCATCTAGATAATAACTTCCTCACACTCGGTAGAAGCAAGTCAGAATCGTGCGGATGACAGAAAAACCCAGACTGATTTATTCCTAGTCTTAACACCTGTCCTAAATCCTAGACCCTTGGTGAGGTCACAAGGCAGCGGCAGAGACCACAGCCATGTGCTATGGTCACAGATGTCTCTCTGCTCTTTTCCTTTGGTGGAGCTATACTGGCTTAATCTGAGTTCTCCCTTAGCTCGGTTCGGAAAATGGGTGTGATATCCCCCATGAATTAAAGGAACAGAGTTTAGGATTTGACTTTATAAATTCAAGGTGCCCCTGACTCGTTTTTCACGGTGTCCTTAAAACCAATTTTGTACTATTAAAGAAGGTTCATGATCTTTCAGACCTCTAGCTTGTACTCTTGGTGGATCAGTCCACCTGTTCTGTGGTATCAAATGCTGAGAATGTACAATTGCTTTCTCTTTCTGGGGAAAAGAACTCCTGCCTTGCTAGATAGGAAGTGGAATGTCTGTGTCGGGTTTGGTAATGACAAAGCCAGCAGGTGGCGCTGGCGCGGTTGGTGCTAAGAATGAATCTGCCAATGGGACCTATGAGCAGGGACTGTGGACAATTACTCAGTCACCCTTATTATATACAATAATATATTATTGTACAAATGGAGACAATACTTGTGTTGGGGTGCTAAGTAATAAGATTTGAAGAAGGAAGCAGCTGTTGCTTATCATTAAACACATTCTAAATAGAACATGGGTACTCTCTTCCCTGCTCCTCTTGTGCTGAAAATGTGATGAAAAAAGAAATGAAATCATATATTTTGGGGAAACATTCATTATCCTTTCAAATTCAGCATTCCAACGGGTAATAAGTAGATCTTTGATAAGTATGAACTGTTATGTGCATGTGGTGGTGCATGCCTTTAATCCTAGCACTCGGGAGGCAGAGACAGACAGATTTCTGAGTTCGAAGCCAGCCTGGTCTACAGAGTGAGTTCCAGGACAGCCAGGGCTACACAGAGAAACCCTGTCTCGAAAAACCAAAAAAGAAAAAAAACAAACAAACAAAAAGGATTTTGTGGAGATGAAAGAGGATTGTTGACAGAATAGATAGACATGAGACTGGCAGGCATTTCTAAAGGGACCACTCCACTCCTGAAATTGCCACTTATAGATTTCAACCATGTGAAATTCCCTGATGGTTGATGTCTGTGGCGTTTCTCTCTCTCTCTCCCTCTCTCTCTCTCTCTCTCTCCCTAAAGGAGAAATCAAGGTATGGCCTGATTCCTGGACTGTATGCAAAGGTCTTTGAAGATATTGTAGAAGGAGACTGATGATTTGGAGTAAGCAGAGTCCTGATAAGACAGGATAGTCTCACTGGCCTGGGGTTATGGCAGAGCTGAAGAAAGCTGAGGAGGGCCTTCACTTACTCAGGAAATGGCCAGTGTTGGCCATTTGAGTTAAATAAAATGTTCCAAGGAAATAAGAATACAAAGGAAGTTGACCTCAGAAACAGACCCCCGGAGGCATGGACTTTGAAGTTTATAGAGCTGTGATAGCTGAGCAGGTAAGGTGAGTGAAGGATGTGGTAGAGTCAACATGAGAACTCTCCAGGGAGTAGCAGTGGGCTGTGAAGTCTGTATCCTGGCAAAAGAATATGTTAGGACAATTTACAAGGTGTTTCCCATACATACTTGTGTCAAGCTTTGTGATAGGCAGTAGGAAGAACAGATTATTGACAGACGAGGAAAAACTATGAAACTGACTGGTCCCAGATGCCAATAAGAATGATGGATGAATTATACTCTCACTCCACAGCAAATGGATCAGATTGGGCTTCTGTAAGAGTGAGATGCAGAATGGCATATGGCTGAGGCAGAGTGGAAGGTTTTGGGTTGTTGTTACTGTAGTTGTATTGTTTATATTATCTGTCAAAAAAGACAATAAGTCAGAGGAGGAGTTAGTTCAAGGTACAAAGACAATTGCAAGTGGAGACATTCATAAAACCCATGTGTAAATAAGTTTTCTTGGAAATGGCACACACAACTGCAGTTTGCTCAAGGATGTCTTTCATGAGAGTAAAGAGGAGAATTTTGATGTTTGTGATGTAAGTTAGAGAAATAAAGTAAAGAATAAGTTGGGAGATTTGTTGAATATTGTGATGATGCAAAATACCTTTTTAAAAAACAAATTAGGAGATTGCATCCTAGATATACATACATAGATACACGTACAGCTTTGTTTTGCTATCCCCAATATATGAGGACTTCAAATAACTCCACAATGATCAATTACTTCTCCTTGCTTCCCCAAATGACCTAATTTGTGCCCTATTCCCTGTACTTGTACTTAAGGAAAGAACGAAGCACATTTGACAACTTGTAATGCACTTAACTCAGTCTCCTTTCACTTTATTTTTTTCATTAAATATGCCAGTTCCTACAGATGCTAAAAATGACTTTTTTCTCTCAAGAAATACCAATAAAAACTTTTAAAGTAGAAAACTGTAGGTATTTACTTTCTTCAACATTTTATGTCCAAGGCAACAGACATGATAATGCTAAATACTGTCTTGCTGGTACATCACAGAAATTAAATACTACAGCAATAATCATAATAAAAGTCTACAAAATAAGTGACATAAAACTTGTCCATTAATATATAATTATTTTTAATCTATATTTACCCTTAAATAATATTTACAGTTAAATTAAATACATTGCACAGTAGAGATATACCTGCAGCTCTCTGCATGCCTCTATGAACATCAACTGATAAAACAGTATTGAATTTGCTGGCTTGATGATCTCATAAACAAAAAGCCAAAATGTCCTTCATGTTTTAAATCTTACTGTTGATTTAGAACCATGTGGCATCAGAACAGTTTCTCTGGTTATGAGTATAGGTTTTCATTGGTGTCCCTTGGGTCATTAGCACTCCTGATTTGCATAGTTTCCCTAGCACTGAAGAGACATGTCATTCCTAACACAGTGAATGGTGTTGGCTTGAGGGCTGGAGATACAGAAAGATATTCTAATCATGATAATTCCTAAAGAGAAAAAAATAATTATAATCATCTTGCATAAATCACCATGAGCAATGAGTTACCCATCACCCTGTTGGTTAGCTTGCAGCATTCAGTTGCCTGGGAACTGGAGGGTTTATGAAACATTAAACTGTGTTGGTGTTAGCCGAATTAAACTCACTATAGTGTTACCCTGACATAAAGTGTTCTGTGAAAGATATAAAAAATGTTAACTGAACAGACCTCAGAATTCATAAAAATGAATGTAACATAATGAGGAGCTAAATAGTCTCATCTTCCTAGTGTTGATCCTACAGTATCCAAAGGACTCCATACAAATACCAAGATTCACAAGGAGGAGCCTTATCTGAAAGACTTAAAGATATAGCTTGCAGGTCAGTTTTTGTCAGTCTGTATCTTAGGAGAAGGGAACCTCAACTGAGTAAATGCCTCCAACCAATTAACATGATTACATGTCCATGAGCTATTTTCTCCACTGATGATGGATGTGGGAGGACCCAGCCCAGTAGGTAGTGCTCCCTCTGAGCAGATGATCTTGGGTTATATCAAAAAGTAAACTGAGCAAGCAGTGAGAAGCAGACCAGTAAGCAGCATCCCTCCATAATCCCAGGGTTAGTCCCTGCCTCAGTTTCCTGTCCTGACATTCTTCAGTCATGGAGTATGACTGGGAAGTATTAGCCAAAGAAACCCTTTCCTCCCTCAAACTGCGTTTGATCACAGCAACAGAAACTGGGACACATAGTATCAGATACAATGTATTAACTGAGAAAAATGGAAATAGGGTACAAAATGATTCAGTTTGAATATCCTACAATTTTCAAAGTGAGAGGTGACAGGTCCTCAGGAGTTCATAGACTAATACCTGCAGTCCCTGGAATTTTATTGTTGGAAAACCAAGTCTGGAGATGTCTAATTCAAAGGAACATAGCAAGAAATGACAAGTCTCTACCCATAATAAATTGTATTTGCATTAGTGGCCAAATTAAATTTGTATCAGGGAGTAAGCTAAAGACAGATTTCCATAAAATTTGCATTAAAATTAAAGTTAAATATCATCTTTATGAGAACAAAAACCTGAGGCCAAATCCAAAAATTAAGGCAAAAAGCCTATGGAGCTTTGGAGATCTTGCCAAGGAACTGAAAGGCCCTGGACACTTTATCTAGTGCCTGTGTCCCTGCTATTTTCTTAGTTCAGAAGTACAATGGTCAGAAGCTCTGCCTGCTGATTTGATATCCTGGAGCTTTGGTCTATTCTGCTTTCTGAAAGACAGGCATTGAAACACACTGTTTCTGTGAGGTAAAATACAGTCCAGTTTGATCTGTATTTTCTAGCTCTTATCTACTTAGAATATTTTTTTCAAATATATGAAGGTATACATGTGCATGCCTGGTATCCATGGAAGCCAGAAGATCAGAAGATGGCATCAGGTATGCTGAAATAGGAGTTACAGAAGGCTGTGAGCTGCCATATGGGCAATGGGAATCAAACCTAGATCCTCTAGAAAAGCAGTCAGAGCTCTTTTGACTTTTGAGCCATCTCTCCAGCACCTCCAACCCTTATCTAACTCCTTTTGTTTGTTTGGCTTTAGAAGTCTGGTCAGTTACAAAGAGCTCTAAATTTCTAAAACATTTTGGGAACTTAAATTTATCCAAACCATACATATTTCTCAAGTCCATCT
Source organism: Rhynchomys soricoides (assembly GCA_019843965.1). Lineage (NCBI taxonomy): Eukaryota > Metazoa > Chordata > Mammalia > Rodentia > Muridae > Rhynchomys > Rhynchomys soricoides. The sequence continues at coordinate 1,468,754 of JADRCH010000064.1, read as the reverse complement.
TAATAGCACCATCATAGATATAAAATATGAATAAATAACCAAGATCATGAGCTTATTGGTTTTAAAAAGAACAACTGAATTTAATTTTATTGCTGAAATCTCTAACATTGGGAGACAGAGGCTAGATACATTGTTTGAGGTATAAATATGATTTTATAACATCAAACATACTTTGAAAATAACTTAAAATTTCTGAAAAATAATTAAAATGCATAAACATTTAATCAGAAGAAAGTAGAGATTATCATACTTTGATCTTAGCTATATTAAAAAGGAAAATGGCAAAATACCAAAGAACCATGTTCCTATGCTCTGCTTAGCTGATGCAACTTTTCTGAGTGCCTGAGAAAATTTCAGGATACTTTCCACTGAAATCCCAGCTTGGTGACTCCACCCCTAAATCCGTTCTTCCAACTTCGCAAGAAGGAAAAGAAAAAGTGGTCCTTTTTAAATCCCCCCTTTATCTTTTACCCATAGGATCTTGCCCAGTTCTTTGACTTAAATATTCTACTTTCCCTGTCTTAGTCTATTCATTGCTATTGTGGTAAGATACTGAAGGTACCCAATTTTATGAGCTTTATTTAGTTTTTTATTTTTTAAAGCCAAATCAGGCAGCCCCAACATTTTAGTCTACAAATAGAGTCCCCATGGCTACATAAAAACAGTATACATGGCATCATGGTGGAAGTGGATATATTAGATATAAGTCACATGAAGGTATGACATTGAGTGACTAATATATTTCAATTTAAAAGGATTCACACTCGAAGCCTCCACTACTGTTGAATACTTGGACCATTCTTGTAACTAGAAAGTTCCTCAAAATACTTATTCCCTTTCCTGGCTCTAAGAATAGTCATTTTTAACTATTTGTTTGAATCTGTGACATTTTATATATAAAGGAATTATACATTTGGGGTTATCTCAGCCTATCTTCTATAGCCTTACAAAAACTGAATAAAGAATATTTAGTGTCAAATTTTAGGTAAACAAATGAATTTAGACCTATTAAGGAACTTTTCAAAATCGATGTCTTTAAAGCTTGGCAGTAGGCTGGATTTCAAGTCATAGTCTGTCTCGATTTATAGAGTAGGCTGCCAATTACTTGTTGGGGAATTGCTACTGTGTACATTCATATGCTTACTGTTGATTCATTTCTAAAGTTTCTGTGGTTTACTAGTATGGGCACAGGAAATGCCAAAAAGGTATGTACAACCCCCAGGACGTCACACTGTAGTGGAATGACAAATCACATTAGTCACTCTTAATGATCATTACTTAGAGAATATCCTTTCCCTCTACCCCCAGAGTAAGGAAGCATGAGGCGGTGCAGCTTGCTTGGCTAAGAGCTCATAGAAGACTTCTTAGGTGCATCAGGTTGATACAGAACCAAGATACATCAGACAAAGCAAATGATGATACAGTGGGAAAGAATAGGGCTACAGAAAGGATCATATAGGTAAGGGAAAAGAGGAAGAACAGACAGTGTCAGAGGTTATGGGATTCCCATGATCCATACAGAACCACATTATATTTTAAAGACATAGTGAGAGGGAGACTGACTTTCATTTTAAATAGAAAAATACAAGGTAGAGAGATCACAGTCCTGCTAATGTGACGAATGGGTCTCTGAAGTGGAAGTACTGGATGCTGTTCACCTGAAAGTATACTGCTTTAACTTTTGTCTGTTTCTTGGATTTTAATTGTTCAGAGCTAAATTGTGACACCCCATGCCCCAATCAAGTTTATATTTATGGAGATTGAAGATCCAAGGCTCTTCAATAACAGAATATGGATATTTGGAGATTGGGTCTTTACAGAGGTAATTAACATTAAAAGAAAAAGAAGCCACAAGTATAAGTCCTTGTAAAACAAACTTAAAACAGAGATCCACACAGAGTAGAGATCATGGACTCAGGTTTAGATGGTAGGAGAGCTCTTTGAAGAAAGTGCCTCTGATACATGGCTCCCGTACTGTCTTTTAAATGGTGGCTGTCAATTCAAACAAACGTGAATCCAGTGTACAATGAAACCAGTGCCTGAGGAACCTTCCTTGTGAAGAGAATCAGACTCAATCTGTGCTGAATTTGCCAAAAGTATAAAAAATGAATAAAGAAAATTTGGTAAAAGTTAAAATGATAATTCCAGTATCACTTTTTGTCTTGTGCTTTTCTAAGAAGATAAGATAAAAAGAAAAGAGATATATCTTTCATCATTGTCACACACCGAAAGAAAAAAATTTAACACTGTGTCAAGAGCTTGAAGCCTTAGAAGGAAGGAAAACTGCTTTAAATTCAGCATAATCTTCCTTTCAAATCTCTTGTTGAGTGGAGTGGAAGATGCTTTCCTGCCTGAACCGGAATGGATAAAACTCCACTTAAGGTCTCTTGACAGTCTTTCATGCCCACTTGAGAATCAGTCATGTGGAATGGGCCATCCTTAGAGCCACCAGCAGATACAACTTCTCCCTTCACTTTTATGCAGTGTCACAAATTACAGAAGGGAATGAGCTTGAAAGAGCAACTAAAGAATGAGCTATCACAGCAGGAAGTGAGCTCTGAAGGGCTAGTGAGGCTCAAGGGACTCCAGCTCAGAGCTGAAAGCTAACTACCCTCAAGATGTGTTGTTGGAAGGACTTGCTCACTGATTCTATCACTCTGTGTAAAGAGTAGTAGGAGTAACTTGGATTCATTATTTATTTTACTAACAGGAAATATCTCTGACAAAAGAGAAAATAAAGAAATAGCCAAAGGAATTTGTGGATTTTCCTCACTGTCACTGCTATTGGCAAACCCATACCAAGGCTTTTTTTAGAAAATTTAGAATACTCAATGATATTCTAGATGCAGTGATTCTCAACCATCCTGATGCTGCAGCCATTAAATACAGTTTCTCATATTGTGGTGCTCCCAATCATAACATTATTTTTATTGCTATCTCATAACTGTAATTTTGCTACAGTCGTGAATCATAATGTAAATATATGTGATTTTGATATAGGCCACTCCTTGGAAGGGGTCATTTGACTTAGAGAGATTGTGATCCACAAGTTGAGAAATAGTGTTCTAGAGCAAATAAAAGTATCTGCTGTGATGGACCAATTCTTAGAGGATTCATATTTCTGTCCAGCTCTTTCTACAAATAAGCACAATGTTAAAGGATGTTGAAATGTTTACTGTAATGATGCTATTGTAGTTTGCAAAAGGAATAGCCTAATTAAGAACTATCCATTGTTGAGGAATGGAAAGAGAAATCGCTCAGCTGTTAAGAGCATTTGTTGCTCTTGTAAAGGACACAGGTTAGGTTCTCAGCATCCACATGGTGATTGACAACTGTTTGTAACTTCCAAAGAATCCTTCCTCTTTTCTAACCTCTGCAGGTCAGTATGCTTTTAGGTATTTAAAAGCTTAAGCATGAAATTTTTACAGAAAGTTTTCAAATTTGTGGAGAATTAAATAAACAAAAACTGCACTATTTCATAACTGTATGTTTTGAAAATGTATTTCAAAATAATTCCTTAAAAGTTTACAATGACTACTTCAGGACAAACAGAAAACTTTATTTTTTTTTTTTACTTTTTTTCTTTTTCCTACTTTATTTACATTTCAAATGTTTCCCCCTTTCCAGATCTCCCCTTTGGAACCTCCCCATTTCCTCCCCCTCCCCCTGCCACTATGGGGGGTATTCTCCCACCCACCCACCCACCCATCCACTCCTCTTCCCACCTTGGCATTCTCCTATACTGGGGGATCTAACACTCTCAGGCCCAAGGGCCTCTCCTCCCCCTGATGGCTAACAAGTCCCTCCTCTGCCGCATATGTGGCCAGCAACATGGGTCCCTCCATGTGTATTCTTTGGTTGGTGGATCAGTCTCCAGGAGTATTGGGGGGGTGGTCAGGCCAGTTGCCACTGTTGCTCCCTCCCTGGGGATGCAAAACTCCCTCAGCTCCTTCAGTCCCTTCTCCAAGTCCTCCATCTGGGACCTCACACTCAGCCCTACTGTTGCTGCGAAGTGACTCTTGGGTATTTCAAAACTTCATTATTTTTAAAACCTATTCATAAAATCCACATTACAATTTATTTTATTATTAAATTATCTTTCTTAAAATAATAAACTAGAAAACATTTTCAGTAAAGAAGAACCGTAGATAATCTTTGATTAAGAACAATATCAACCAACCAGATGCCCCTAGAGCTCCCAGGGACTAAACCACCAACCAAAGAGTACACATGGAGGAACCCGTGGCTCCAGTTGCATATGTAGCAGAGGACGGCCTTATCTGGCATCACTGGAAGGAGATATTTCCCCCAGTGTAGGGGAATGCCAGGGTGGTGAGGAGGGGTGGGGGATCACCCTTACAGAAGCAGGGGGAGGGGAAGGGGATAGGGAGTTTATGGAAAGGAAACCAGGAAAGGAGATAACATTTGAAATGTAAATAAATAAAATATCCAATAAAAAAAGAAAAGGAAAAAGAGAAGAGTAAAATCAGAATGAATGTAATACTTTCCTTGCTGCTCTGACAAAGTACATGACAGTGGCAGTTTAAAGGAAGGTTTTATTGTGGCCCATGTTTGAAGAGTACAGTCCAGGCTGGCACAAAGGCATGGCTGCAGAAGTAGGAGGCAGCTGCTCCTACAATGCCCACAAAAGGAGACAGAGAGAAGGATGCTGATGCTTTCCTGTTCTTTTTTCTACTCAGAGCCCTTCAGCCCATGGGATGCTCTTGTCTGGAATTATGGCCAGTCCTTCCAACCTTAGTTAAGCCTTTCTCGAAAACTCTGGAAAGCACAGAAGTTTGTTTCCTATAGGTGATTCTATATGCAAATCAAGTTAACCATCCAAACAACTTTCTAGTGTCCTCTACTCAAACATTTTTTAAATGTTTGAAGTAGGTGAATTGTAAGTAAGTTAAGAATTTCAACATTGAATTTTGTTGTTGTCATTGCTGTCACTGAATAACTTTAGGTTTTTATTCCTGGAACTAACTTGGGCATCATGCAATCCTATGCACTTAGTGTATTGACAATCATTTACAGTGTTAATTTATTATGTGAATATTGAGTATAAAAACCATAATGATCCTCATTCATTAGAGAAAGACCCTTAAAATTCATCTCAGTTGTACATTATAAAGAGGAACCATTGTAACATAATTTCAGATGGTTTAAATGAGGAAACAAATAGGTGATTCTGGCTCACCAGAACCCAGCCAGGAATTAACCAGAGAGATCTATTGCTCTCAGATGTATTAATCTGTGTGTTTTTCAACACCGTTCCACAAGATAAGGACAAATACAGATTTTCCTCATAGTGCATGGGCTGCTAATCTCTGTAATTAAGCATATTAAGATTTCACAGCAAGAAGTCCCATGAAAATAAATTCAAGTTGAGAATAGACATTTAGAAATTCAAAGCTTTAATTTTCAGGTAATACACTATGAAAGTTAATAGTATCCTCTATTTCAAACTCATTTATTAGTTATTCAAACACATAACAATCTCCTGCTGGTTTTTAAATGGTTTTGTTTTTTTTTTTTCATTGTATGCTTTTTCATCAATGAGGGGCTTTTCTAAATATTTATTTAATCAACCTTCTTTTTCAAGATTAAAGGAATGTATTTCTCTCTCTCTCTCTCTCTCTCTCTCTCTCTCTTTCTCTGTGTGTGTGTTCATATATTTGTGTGTATCTTCATGTGTGTGTCTGTGTGTTTGTCTCCACATGTCTCTCATGTCCCCTTGTATGTGTGTCCCTTCGTGTATATATCTCCATATGTATGTGTATGTGTATCTGTGTGTCTCCTGTGTGTGTGTGTGTGTGTGTGTGTGTGTCACTACTAGCCACATTTTCTCTCTGAATTTGTGATACATCAGAACAATCAGTCTGCTGTTACTACCTTGGCATGAAGGATACAGAACATAAATACCAACATATAGGAAGACCTGCACACTTATGGACAGATGGAAACCAAGTTCGAAATTTCATTCTCCCACTTCCTTTTTACAACTCCTGTTTCATCAGCGTGAAAATATGGAGCTATCTAAACAGCAGTCTCATATTTACTTAGAAGTAAAAGATCAGTGTGAGGATTAATATAAAGAAGTAAATAATATAAAACAGGCCTTGCTTGTGCTGATGAGGACTCAGTCATATCAGGCATACATAGAGGAGGCTCCCCTGGCAGAACGTAACAAAGCCAGTGAGGAGGCTCCAGGCACTATGCAGAAGAAGATTCCCTTGTTATTCTGAGCCACCAGCCTTACTCTGACTCTCCCTTACTCTGACTTTCATTCTCTCTCCCATGTCTCTGTCCCTCTCCATCCAGGCTCAACCCTGGCTGTGCCCTTTTTCTTCAAGACTGGCAGGCACAGAAATCTTACATTCTTTTCTGATTTGACTATCTTCTGTTTTTCTTGTGGTAATCAGCTCTTATAAGAGAGGACAGACAAGAGCCAAACAGGTGTGGAGACATTTCAGCAGACAATTCCCACATTTAGGGGACTGCAATATTCTACAAAGAACTAATGCTTGCCCCTTTGTCTCCAAAACAGCAAATAACAAACATACTGCTGCCTTGTGTTGTGTGCTGAAGCCTGTGCTTTCCAAGGTTGTGCACTGCACAAGAATCCTGAAAAACAAAACCCAGAACCAACTATGCTCCCTGCCTCAGTATACATACACAGGTGTGCAGCTGACTCACTTGACAATGCTTTCCTGGCAAGAATACTAGTCCGTGGTTAAAGCAATCATTCTATAAAAGAATATTTTCTAAAATACTGTGATTTATGCAATTGTATGAAGAATGAAAAGTTCTCATGCTATTACTCTGTGATTATATACATATACACAAGCATGTACAAGCACACAACAGGTGTATGTGTATATATATGTATGTGTGTGCAAATATATGTATATGCACACACATATAGGTATAGATGGAAACAATATTGATGTATATATTCTCAAATGGAGGCCATGTAACTGTTTGTATATTTCCATATATTAGAAAAGTAAAGCTAGATTTAGAAATCATAAACATACTGGATCAGACACACATCTCTAAAGCAATGTTAGTATTCTCAGAAGTCCAAAGCCTGAGGCTAACATGATTTCAACCATTAGTAGCTCCAGTGGTTCGACCTTGATGCTGCAGGATCTGTCCTCAGAACCTAAGTGACAGAAGTGAAGGCCTCCCTTATTCCTGCAGAATTCCCTAAACCTCAATGGTTTGCTTTCTTTCCTCTTAAGAAGTGAGGGATCATTTTTTCAAATTCCTTCAGGAAAGATTAACCTTTATTAAATACATTCCTTAGAGTAGAGCAGAATAAAAAAGCTAGTTATTGACACACGGTAACTATTATTTTAACGGTAATTGTTTTAGAAAATAATTAGAAGATGTAGTTTTCTTTTGGGTCAAGCAGTCTTCTATTGCGTGGTACTAAAGAACTTCTGACAATCTAATTCAAACAGGGCTAAGGAGGAGGGAAGGATATGCAAAACAAAACTAGTCTGTTTTACCATGGTGGTTCAGCTTGATAGAAATGAAATGGCCCGTTTGTTTGGTCCCGTGTGACAATATTTAGTGCATCCCCAGGGAGGCAGAAACAGTGGCAACTGGCCTGACCCTTCTGATACTCCTAGAGACTGATCCACCAGCCAAAGAATACACATGGAGGGACTCATGGTGCTGGCCACATATGCGGCAGAGGAGGATCTTGTTATCCATCAGGGTGAGGAGAGGCCCTTGGGCCTGAGGGTGTTAGATCCCCCAGTATAGGAGAATGCCAAGGAGGGAAGATGAGAGTGGGTGGGTGGGTGGGTGGGAAAATACCCCCATAGTGGCAGGGGGAGGGAGGAGGGAATGGGGAGGTTCCAACGGGGAGATCTGGAAAGGGGGAAACATTTGAAATATAAATAAAATATGAAAAATAAAAGGAAAGAGGCAGTACAATACAAACTGCAGTGTACCTCAAAGCAGTACGTTGAAAAGAGAAAAACCTAATAACAAATATTGGTTGTGGCAAAACCCAGGAACTATTATATAACAAAGAGCAAGCAAGACTCATCCAGCACTCATACAATAAAGAAAATGAACATTATATATTGAATGCTACTTTCCCACCACTGGGATGTAATTTAGAATTATAAATATTTGCGTTAGAAAACAATGTTGAAGATATAACAGAATTATGTAATACTTATGATAGAAAAATAGTAAAGATAAAGAAAAACATGAATAGGTTATAATAAAGATTATTAAAGATAATCTATCTATCTATCTATATAAAATGTATATATATTCCCAAAATAATCTGTTACCTAGTTAGTTTCATTTAAATTAAATGGGTAATAACTGTAATCTAAGACACAATAAAATGGGAGGAAGCTTAAGGCAGAAAAACAGAAATACATGATGTTCACCATCCACAAAGGTAAAAATGTAAAAATACTGATACAAAGTATCTCGAATAGACAAGGGTTACCAAAGTCAATTAAACTATGATGCAGATGTGAGAAGTGGTGACTTAGGAGCCATCTAAGTCAAAGGATGAATGCAATAGGAGGGAGTCATGAGCAATGTAAAACACTAAAACGACAATTTTAAACACCAAAAGGAAAGCTGGTAGCTTAGAAATGCACATAATACATACTCCAGAGCTCTCAACTTTCAGCAAAAATCATGACAACAAAAATTCAAGAAGAGAAAAATATAGAATAGCTCAAACTAAGATATATTAAAGTCTAATGTGCAACAACTAATCAAAAAGAGACTGAAACTAAAAGAGAAGATTGCCTTTGTAAAAGAGTCCACATGTATTTAATTGTAAATGTTCCATTTAAACAAGTTGTGAAAACAATCATTCCATATACCTGAAGACTGTTTCATTATGAATGGATGTCAAGCATTAATTTTCCCTTCAAGTTTTCAAAACTATTTGACAAATAGATGAAATCCGCATTCATAAAAGGATTAGAAAATGTAAATCATTTATGCTAGTTATTTATGCTATGGCTACTCCACAGGAAGTCTCCAGAGGACTACACAAATTCTAAATAGATTTTAAAAAGATATTCAAAAGAACCTGTAGCATTTCTCTGTCTGGGTGTGTAAGCATAAGCACACTGTGGTGACTCTGGTAAACATTTTCTCAGTGTTTGAACAAGTATCTAAAAAAAAAAAAAAAACAGTTTAAATAGAAAAGATTGATTTTGATTTGGTGTCAGAGATGAAGAGTTTTCAGTTGACAGAAGTCTGATTTCCTCTGCAGTCCTGTGCTGGGGCAGAGGCATTGAGTCAACTGGAATACATGACATAGGCAGCTCATTTCATGACTGCCAGGAAGCAGAGAAATAGAAAATGCCTGTGTACTAATTAATGGCTTTCTCCTGGTTGCCCAATTCTTCCTGCTGGGCCCCAATCCAATAAGATGATGCTGCCAAGCTAGGGTGACCTTCACCCTTATTACTCTGTCCTGCTAATGCCCTCATGGACACACCTAGAAGCATGCTTTACTAAAATCCTATGTGTTTCTCAATTCAATCTACTTGACAAACAAGATTAACCAGCACAAATACTTATATTCATAATCACACCTAAAAGACTTATGTCAGTATTGCTTTTTTAAATCCTAGTGTATCATGCTAACATGAGGTGTTAACAGTAGAGGAATCAAGACACAATGTGTAAATCAAGAGGTCATTAGATCCCTGAAACTAGAAATACAGGCGATTGCTACCCACCGTGAAGGTGCTAAGAATTGAACTTGTGTTTTCTGGAAAAGCAGGTAGTGCTTTTGACTACTGAGCCATCTCAGTGGACCCAATATAACTGATTCTACACATGGTTAAGCTGAAGTTAATTAAACATACTTAAACTAAAGTTTTGTTTTATCTTTAGACTAAAATTGAATATTTTAGACATAATTCTAAAATTCCCTCTTATCAATGAAAGTAGGAAAAATGAAGCATTTTAAGGTGATAGAGAACAAACAAGGACTCTGTATACTTTTTAACTTAACATATTATGAGGAATCAATACTCTAGTTTCCTGTTCAGTAATATTACCCTATATTCAAATTATAGCTCCTTTCTAAAATATATCCTATTTTTGGGGAAAGGGGGTTTTATGACTAGGTTTTTCAATGACAGCCCGGTGTTTTAATCAGTCCTTCTAGAACTTCCATCTGATACAGGTCTTTAACAAGTTTTGAAGATAATAGCCATTAAATATTTGAGCATAATAGCAGAGTGAGCCGAACATGTCCTTACTTATTCTCTGATAAACTGTTTAATTGGAGTAGAATCATCTTCATAAGGTCTTACCCGGGGTGACTGAAAAGATAGGGTACATTATCTTCAGGGATTTCATCTCTCCATTCTTGGTGAACTCCTTCAGTTTATCTGTCTTCTGTCCCTTATACTTTATTGAAATTATTTCAATGGAACCACACTGTCCTTCAGTTTCATACCTCTATGGAATCCCAATCCATTTTTATAGAACATTTGCACAAAATGTATTTATTATTCATCTTTTCAGATGTTCCTACATGACTTCCCAAATAGCTACTTTATTTTTCCTAGAGACTTCTATCCCCTGAATTTTGTTTAGAAATTTTTCTCTGATCCTTCAACAATCTTTTTTTTTTTTTTTTTTACACTACAAATTTTATTCCATTCCAGGTCCACCCTCCTACTGTTCCACATCCCATGCTCCTCCCTACTCCGTGTCTCCATGAGTATGTCCCCACCTCCACCCCTCACCCCACCACCTCTAAACTCCCTGGGGCCCCCAATCTCTTGATAGTTAGGTGTATCTTTTCTGACTGAACCCAGACCCGGCAGTCCTCTGCTGTATATGTGTTGTGGGCCTCATATCAGCTGGCATATGCTGCGTGGTTGGTAGTCCAGTGTCTGAGAGATCTCAGGGGTCCAGGTTAATTGAGACTGCTGGTCCTCCTACAGGGTCAACATACTCCTCAGCTTCTTCCAGCTTTTCCCTAATGCAACCACAGGGGTCAGCAGCTTCTGTCAATTGGTTAGGTGCAAATATCTGTATATGACTCTTTCAGCTGCTAGTTGGATCTTTCTGAGGGCAAGTATTATAGTTTGGTTTTTCTTGTTTTTGTTTGTGTGTGTGTGTGTGTGTGTGTGTGTGTGTGTGTGTGTACTCCCATAGCTTCAGTAATAGTGTCAGGCCTTGGGGCCTCCCCTTGAGCTGGATCCCATTTTGGGCCTGTGGCTGGACTTTCTTTCCCGCTGGCTCTTCTCTATTTCCATCCCTGCAGTTCTATCAGACAGGAATAATTATGGGTCAGAATTCTGACTGTGGGATGGCAAACCCTCCCTCATTTGATGCCTTGTCTTCCTGCTGGAATCGGGCTCTACAAGTTCCCTCTCCCTACTGTAGGGCATTTCATCTAGGGTCCCTCCCTTTGAATCTTGAGAGTCTCTCACTCCCTAGGTCTCTGGTAATATCTGGACGGTCCCCCTACCTCCTACTTTCTGAGATTGCCTGTTTCCATTATTTGTGCTGGTCCTCAGGACTTCAGTCCTTTTCCCCCACCCAATACCAGATCATGTTCCCCTCTCCAATTCTGTCCCCTTTCCCTCCCAGGTTCCTCCCTCCCTCCCCCTTTGTGGTTGCTTTCTTTTCCCTCCCAAGTAGAACTGAGGTGTCCTCACTTAGTCCCTTCAGCTTGTTGAACTTTTTGAGTTCTGTGGACTGTATCTTGGATATTCTGTACATTTTATTTTCTTTTTGGCCAATATCCATGTATTAGTGAGTACAAACTATGTATGTCTTTTTGGGTCTTCATTACCTCACTCAGAATATTTTCTAGTTACATCTATTTGCCTACAAAACTCAGGATGTCCTAGTTCTTAATAACTGAGTGTATTCCATTGTGTAAATGAACTACATTTTCTGTATCCATTCTTCTGTAGTGGGACATATGGGTTGTTTCCAGCTTCTGGCTATCACAAATAAGGCCACTATGAACATAGTAAACAAGTGCCCCTGTGGCATGATGGGGCATCTTTTGGGTATATTCCCAAGAGTGGTATTGCTGGGTCTTCAAATAGATTTATTTCCAATTTTCTGAGGAACCTCTAGATTGATTTCCAGAATGGTTGTACCAGTTTGCAATCCCACCAGTGATGGAGGAGTGTTCCTCTTTCTTCACATCCTCACCAACATGTGTTGTCACCTGAGGTTCTGATCTTAGCTATTCTGGTTTGTGTAAGGTAGAATCTCAGGGTCACTTTGATTTGCATTTCTCTGGTCACTAAGGACTTTGAACATTTCTTTAGGTGCTTCTCAGCCATTTGAGATTCCTCTGTTGTGAATTCTCTTTTTAGATCTATATCCCATTTTTTGATTGGGTTGTTTGGTTTTTATGGTACTTAGCTTCTTGAGTTCTTTCTATGTTTTGGATATTAGCCTTCTACCAGGTGTGCATTAGTGAAGATTTTTTTTCCTAATCTGAAGGTTGCCTATTTGTCTTATTGACTATGTCCTTGCCTTACAGAAGCTTTCCAGTTTCATGGGGTCGGACTTATCAATTCCTATCTTAGAGCATGAGCCATTAGAGTTCTGTTTAGGAAATTTCCCCCTGTTCTAATGAGTTCACGGCTCCTTCCAACTTTCTCTTCTATTAGATTGAGTGTATCTGGTTTTTTTTGTTTTGTTTTGTTTTTGTTGTTGTTGTTTTTGTTGTTGTTGTTGAGGTCCTTGATCCACTTGGACTTGAACTTTGTACAAGGTGACAAATATCAGCTATTTTCATTTGTCTACATACAGACAGCTGGTTAGTCCAGCACCATTTATTGAAGATGCTCTCTTTTTTCCATTGTATATGTTTGGCTTCTTTGTCAAATTCAAGTGCCTATAAGTGTGTAGTTTTATTTCTGGGTTTTCAATTCTATTCCATTGATAAATCAGTCTGTCTCTGTACCAGTACCATGCAGTTTTTATCACTATTGCTCTGGAGTAGAGTTTTAGGTCAGGGATGGTGATTCCCCCAGCCATTCTTTAATTGTTAAGAGTTGTTTTTGTTATTCTGGTTTTTTGTTTTGCCTTTCCAGATGAATTTGAGAATTGCTTTTTCCATGTCTCTGAAGAATTGTGTTGGGATTTTGACCCGGATGGCACTGAATCTGTAGATTCTCTTAGGTAGGATGGCCATTTTTATTATGTTAATTCTGCCAATCCATGAGCATAGAAGATCTCACCATTTTCTGAGATCTTCTTCAATTTCTTTCTTGAGAGACTTGAAGTTATTGTCATACAGATCTTTCACTTGTTTGGTGAGAGTTACCCCAAGATATTTTATATCATTTGTGGCTATTGTGAAGGAAATTGTTTCCCTAATTTCTTTCTCAGCCTGTTTATTATTTGTCTAAAGGAAAACTACTGATTTATTTGAGTTAATTTTATATCTGGCCACATTGCTGAAGTTATTTATCAGCTGGAAAAGTTCTCTGGTAAAATTTTTTTTAGCTCGCTTATATATACTATCTTATCATCTGCAAATAGTGATACTTTTATTCTTCTTTGCCAGTGTGTATCCCCTTGATCTCTTTTTGTTGTCTTATTGTTCTAGCTAGCACTTGGAGTACTATATTGAATAGATACAAGGAGAGTGGGCATGTTGTCCCCGATTTTAGTTGAATTGTTTCAAGTGTCTCTCCATTTAATTTGATATTGGTTTTTGGTTTGCAGTAAATTGCTTTTGTTATGTTTAGGTATGGACCTTGAGTTCCCGATCTCTCCAATACTTTTAACATGAAGGGGTGTTGTATTTTGTCAAATGCTTTTTCTGCATCTAAGGAGATGATCATGTGATTTTTTTCTTTTGAGTTTGTTTATAGAGTGGATTGTGTTAATGGATTTTTGTATATTAAATCAACCTTTCATCCCTGCCATGAAGCCTACTTGATTGTAGTTTTGATGTGTTCTTGGATTCAGTTTGCAAGAATTTTGTTGGGTATTTTTGCATCAATATTCTTACTGAAGCTAAAGTCAGGAAAAATAGGAAAATTCTGGAAGGAACAGTTTGATGAAGATTGTATGAAATCACTAGCAATAAACTATTACAGTCTTAATACCTTCCCCCAAAATCCACACACCAGAAATTTAATCCCCAATGCTGAAGTGTTGAGAAATTAGGGCCATAAGTATAGATCATACCCCCAAAACTCTCTTTTCCCATGAACAGACTGATACTGAGGAAGAGTTGATACCCAATCCACACATGAACACTGCCCTTCTGTCTCCCGTCATGGGGTACTCACCAGATGCAGCATCTTGACTTTGGACTTCTTATCATCTACAGCCATAAAGATACATCTGTGTATTTTGTAAATCATCCAGTCTCAAAGATTCTTGAAAGACCCATCTGTGTATTTTGTAAATCATCCAGTCTCAAAGATTCTATTATGAAAAGAAAGACAGATTAAGAGACCATACAAATTCCAAATTTGGAATTTGAACTTACATATTTGTCCATTTTATAAAGGCTACTGTAAAGATAGACATGCATATGTACACATATTCTGAGAATGTGCAATTACTGTGTGGGAAAAATGAGGACATAATGAATGTAATCTACATAATAATAAATGCATCATCATTAAAACATATTATGAGGGCTTGAAAAATAATGATCATATTCCTACTAATGAATGCTTCAAATTAGTTGCATTAGTGAAAATAATGAACTGTTTAACCTATAAAATTTATTATTTAAAAAAAGTCTTCATTTGATAGTTTAATTTTATACCAAGCTATATAATAACGTTTAGAAAAAGGTGGTTTAATTACTGAATAATTTCTTCCTATGTTAGATGTTGAGAGATATGATTAATTCTTCTAACAACAGAATTGAAATAAACCATGAAGTTATTTGTTTTTACTTACATTTAAAGTTCTCATGTTATAGCAAAAATTATAATAAATTAAAACAAATTATGCATATATTAACAGTTAAGTGTATAAATGGAATGTCAGTATTATAAGATAACATGCACTAAAATGAATAGTCAGGTTCCAGGTGTACTTTCAGATGAAGTTTCTCTAACATTAGGATATTAAAGGAATAAACTCTCTAAGGCACCTGGAATTTCAGAAAACAAAACATTTGCTTGCTTGCTTGCTTTTCTTTTTCTTAAGAGAAACACAATAAAGAGAAGTATCTATATAGAGATTTAGATGTTTATAAAATAAATGTATTGGATATCTAGATTGATAGATAATAAAACTACACACATACACACACAAACACAGAGAGAGAGAGAGAGAGAGAGAGAGACAGAGAGACAGAGAGAGAGACAGAGACAGAGACAGAGACAGAGAGACAGAGACAGATGGAAAGAGACAAGACAAGACTGGGAATTCTTACAACTGTCTATCAAGGAGATGAATTGGAGAACCAGGACAGTCTGTGGTGGTGTCCTTAGTCTAGGTATAAAGACCTGAGAACAGCAGAGCTGATCTTCACACTTGGATGTTGGAAGTGGATGTCCCATCTCAGGAGGCAGATGATTTACCCTTTTTATTCTCTTCTAGTGCTCAGTGGGCTGGACAGTGCTATCCACATTGTTGAAGCAACTTTTTACTCACCTAACCAGTTTAAATATTTATCTCCTCCAAGACTACCTTCATATGAAGTTCCAGAAATACATGCTCTCTGTGCATCTCTTAGTGTTCTTTTGTCTGTCTGTCTGTCTGTCTCTCTCTCTCTCTGTCTCTGTCCCTCCATCTTCACATCTTTACCTCCCTTATAATTTTCTCCATCCCTTACCCCCCATATTTTCACAGTAGCCGATTATTCCCTCTATAATTAAGCATACTAATTATTCTAATTTTCCATATTCACCAAAGTTTCATGGTATCAATATTTTGATAAATGGGGTTTTATTTTCTCAATCCTCTTGCCTAGATCCCTTAAGTTGCTGAGACAGAAACAACTCTGTTCCACACAGTTTTTAATCTTCCATCATTGCCCAGTTATAGCAATCAAAGAACAGATCATTTACTAGAGATATATTGTCTCAAACTAAATTACTTCAAGTTAAGTAAAACATTTTAAACCCTCAATAATCTTGGCTATGTTTACCACATCCTAAGGCCTTTAAATAGAAGCCAAGATTTAACACTTTTGAAATAATTACAGAAGTAACTGTGAAGCCGCATTGCTCTCTATAATGTACAACTGTCAACTACAAATTGTCAGTGGCCGTGGTCAGATCTAGAGAACTTCATGAATGAATCATATTATGACTGAATTAGGAACAAGCATTTTCTGGGTTGTCTTTTATATATATATATATATATATATATATATATATATATATATATATA
>JADRCH010000064.1:1351630-1452385 GCA_019843965.1 Rhynchomys soricoides | reverse complement strand
TATATATATATATATATATATATATATATATATATATATATATATACACAATTATTTGTTTTAAAAAATATTTTCCATGAGTTCACAAAAGGTATAAATTATACTGAGCTAAAGCACGTGGAACAAATAAATAATACCTGATGAATATAACTTTTGACCCAGAAAATCATATTATATCAACCCAATAATGCAATACACATGTGTACACAAATTCACAGAAAATAAAATGAAATATATATTTAAAAATACCCATAGGGAAACCAGTCTCACCTATGACCACGTTGAAGTCAGAATACCCAGCTGGCAGTGTTTAGGTCAAGAGGAACTTCAAAGAGCTGTGTTCTTTTCTGGCTGTCTTCCCTGCTGAACTATGCCTACCATACAGCTCTAGTAATTACCTCCTCTAGAGATTCCTCATGATTATCCTCTCAACTCATCACATACCAATATCTGTTTTAACCTTTTTATTATCTCATATCTTTCCACTCTAGTACGTTATCTCACAAGTTATTCATACATAGCCAGAAATTTAAGTGAATACTATTTAATGCCTACCACTTTAGTAGTTATTGAATATGCAAACAGAAGCCACAAAAAATAGTGACCACTACAGTTTGTTTTAGTGGGAGGACATGGACAACTAACTAAATACTACATATTTTTATTTTTAATTTGAGATTATAAAATAAAGATGTGCCATTCTATTTACTTCAGAAATGATTAAATTCTATTAAAAGAAATAACACAAATCAGTGGACAAGTCCACTGGACTTTGAGAGCTCAAACTTCAAATAGTGGTAAGGCACAGCTTAGCCCAGAAGATGATAGTTGAACGGGATCAGCAAGGATATATGTCATGTGAATATAAAGAGAAAAACCTTTCCAGGCAGAAGAAACTGAAGATGTAAAGTCCCTGAAACAAGAAAAGTTTCTCCATAGTTTGAGAAGACTGAGGAAGGCAGTATGGAGGGATTAGGGCACATGAAGTCAGATGGTCAAAAATGGCATAGAGGGACATGAATAAGGTTCATATTCTTCTAAAACACAAAGTCAGATTTTATTGTAAATGGTATGGGAACATTTGTGGGTTTTCAATAGAGAGAAAACATGACCAAAATTATGATTTTATAATGCAGTTTCAACCTGCCACATTAGAAACAGACTGGAAGGAAACAGGGCAAGGCAAGAATTCCTACTGGGGAATTCTTCAAATCTTCTGGTTACGGCATCAGTGGGAAGTGTAAATTATGAATGAAACATGAAATGCACAGGGGCCAGGGGACAAAGAAGGGAGCTCAAAGGTGTATAAAGGGACTTAGCTAAAGTGACTGGAAAGATAGATGAATGGATGGAAAGATGGATGTATGGTTGAATAGATAATAGATAGGTAGGTCGGTAGGTAGATAGATAGATAGATAGATAGATAGATAGATAGATAGATAGATAGACAGAGAGAGATGATAGATTAGATAGATGGGCAGGCAAGCAGGCATACAGATGACAGACACATACATGTATATGGCCATACTTAGTACTCTGAGGTTCAGAGATCTATGTGGCTGACCTCTGATATGGAGAGACTTCCCAACATGATGTACTTGGTGCTGTGAGACTACAAGAGTTAAGGCCTTGCATGCTAAATGTACAAGAAATGGTTCCGCACCAATATTTACTTGCACTCTAATGTTAAACAGATAATGAGATGAGGAAAATGTAGAGCAGCAGATGGACAAGGGAAGGGCCAAGCACCGTTGCTCTGGATGCTAAGAATGAAGTCAGCTCATAAGACACTAGGGGAAAAAGTAGGTCATAGGTTGCTGAAATGCCAGCTAGGTAAGAACATCAACTACCTCCTTCACAAGGGGGCTGCCTGTGGAACACGATCAGAGTACTTAGATGTGCCTGTTTTGGGTAATTTTAAGAAAGGATAAAAACATAGACTATAGACCATTATCTTTGACATGAACTTAGCTGCAAAGTGGAACAGAAAATGGACCTGGTAGAGTCAGGTGTTTAAAGTTCTTTTTTTTTTTTTAGAGAAGAAATATTTTTATAGTAGTTGAAATGAATCATAACAAAAGGAAAAAAAAATGAACCATGCAGCAGAGATATGGCTGAGAAAGTTTCCTGAGAAGGTAAGGTTTGGTGGTCAACAGCAAGATCCCTGAGTGAAGATGAGGACTGTTAATCCTGTGATGAGAAGGTGAGGCCAAATGCTGGTGTATGGACAGTGGCATGCACCTTCTTTAAAACTTAAACATGAGCTAATCCAGCTTCCAATCTTACTACATAAATAACTTTGGTGAAGAATTTTGGATGAGTATCTAGAAGTCTGTTGTTTTCCCGAGATTAATAATAGAGCTTTGGACTCTCTTATATATTATACTATGGACCAAGCCCTGTGAAAGTATCTTTCTAGTCAATTAGAAAGTCAATCTTGGACTGGAAAGATGGCTCAGTTGGTAAAGTGAGCTTTACTTTAGTGCATGGTGGGAAAGCATGGAAGATTACCAGAATCTTCATAGGAAAATTAGATGTTACAATATATGTTTGTAATTTCTGTACTGGGATGATGGAAACACAAAACATTCCTCAATCTTGCTGTCTGGGCAATCTAACTGAATTAGGTAGCTCCAGGTTAAATAATAATCCCTTCTCTGCAAAATATGGAGAAGAGTTGATAAAAATATCATAAGGCAACCTCTGGCCTCCACATACCTATCTGCAAATGTGTATTCACACACAGAGAGAGAGAGAGAGAGAGAGAGGGAGGGAGAGAGAGAGAGAGAGAGAGAACCTAAAATGAAAATAAATGACATACCAATGATGTCTTCATTCTTTCTCTTCATGACTTCCAGCATCTCATATCTGCCCATGTTGTCACCATGAAGCAAACTGGCATCCATGGCACTGATCAAAAACTAGATTTATTCAGAATTAAACTTGCTTTGAAATTGTTGCAATCACATTTATTTCACTCAAACTTTTAACTCAAAGGTTTCAAACTCTTCAGGTTTTAAATCAATAAAGTGTTCAAAGACACAGTGATGGAACAGATGGTACCATGGGAAACACTGTGTTATCTCCATGGGAATCACAATACAAACTCTGACCCAACAAAAGGAAAGTGTTCACACAAGTCTAAACAAAATCTTGGATCAGTCGTTTACAGAGCATTTGTGTGGGGTCTCCTCCAGGATCCCTGCAAATACAGCCATTGGCTCCTCAGTGAACTTTGTGGGAAAGGCCATTCATATGTCATCCTGTTGAGTTAATGCAATTATAGTTGTGGACAAGGTTTGACTCAGGCTTAGCAGAAACTCCTGGGCAGCAATCATTATTTTCACACTCATAGTCTCAGTTCAGACTCTTCTTGTCTATGTAGACATAGGCCCCCAATTAAACTTGTGAAGCCAGATAATTTTTATGTGGTTTTGTTGATGTAATAGACACAGGTTTGAACTCAAACTCATACTGAAACCCAAGTAAGTTTAAATAAATGCTTTTCACCTTGAAACAAAACCATAAAATGTCCAATGCTTAGTGTTAGGATTGCTTTGCAATGGTAACTTAGCAGTATATTCCTACAAATTAATTATAGATCTTTGTAAAATGATGAGAGCCATTAGTGTTTCTTTCTGTGTGTTGAAGATATATATGTGTGTGTGTGTGTGTATGTATGTGTGTATGTATGTATGTATGTATGTATGTATGTATGTATGTGTGCATATTCACTCATATGAGTAGGTGTACACAGGGGGCCAGAAGAGGTTGTCAGATCCTCAATATCTGGGTTACAGGCAGTTGTAAGTGCCAGAAAGCAAACTTGGCTCTTCTATGACAGTGATTGCAGCACTCTCTCAAGCCCTTGAGTAGAGGCTTTCTAAGACAGTGCATCTTGCCTTTCTGTATATATCAGTATGCTATGGAAAAGATTCTACATTTTTCTTTTCTACATAAATAGAGTAAGAATCCTAAAACCTCATATGGAACCACACCAATATATATATATGAATTGCCAAGCAATCTTGAAAAGGCAGACTAAAAATGAAAGTATCACATTCTGTGTTTCAAACTATATTATAGAGATGTTGGACGGAAAGTACTATGATGTAGCCATAAACACAGATAATATAGAATGTGGGACAAGATGGAAAGGCTAAAATATTTGTGTACATAAGTAATTAACTTTTCTGGCGTGAGTGCATCAAAAATACATGAGGAAACTATAATCTCTTCATGGGCTGAAGGGATGACTCAGGAATTAAGAACATGTACTTGCAGAGATCCTGGGCTTATCTACAACTATCCATAATTCTAGCTTCAGGGAAATGTAAGATTCTCTTTTGATCTTGGCAAGGCACTAAATTCATGCCCACGAACATACACATAAACACATACATTTATACATAATTAAAAATAAAACTAAAATACATTTTAAGATCTCTTCAGAAAATTATATAAGAAAAGCTGAATCTATGTGTAAAAGATAAATTGACTACTTTCCTTTTACCATATTCAGGGATTCCAAGACTGGAGAAGTACCTCGGTGATAATTTCTTTGGATACATTTTCATTCATTGTTTCCATAAAGAATGTTTCTTGAAGCCTTCATGACATAATATGTTTCTAGCAAGTATATGAGATCAAATTACAGAAGAAAGGGATGAGACAGTGATTATGATTCAATAACCATATTATTAAATTCTGAAATAAAAATATTTAGATTTTAATACATATGAAGACATCAGATAGACTGTGACCTTTCTCTAGTTTAAAAATCATGAACCATGCTTAAGTTGCATTTGTATATCTATAAGAGTGATGTTACTTATTATGCAGTATATTATAAATTGTTATGGTGTCTCTACAAACAGAGAACTTTAAAATTGACCGGAAAGTGTGAAGGTGAAAGAACCAAAAGAAATGTCTTTTCTGGCCTTTTTTCTCAAGATTATTTAACCTTCTTCACTTCATCCACAGAGCAAGAACATGTCCATGACCTTTGTCATGTCCATGAAGTTTTGCAGACAGGGAGCTCCATAGCCTACTGTACAGAGCCACCACCCCTGTGCACTAGCTTCTAATCATGTGGAATCTCAAACTTATGCTCTGACATCAAATGAAAGCTAAGCACATTTTCTTTGTTAACTCTGTAACTTAATACAATGTTACAAAGCTTCATAATCTGACACATAGACTCACCAAGCACCCACCATGAAAACCCTATTTCTGCTGCAGTGGTTTTTAACCTATGAGTTGTGACTCCTTTGAGGGTTGAACGATGCTATCACAGGGGTCACCTAAGACCATCAGAAAGCACAGATATGTACATTACAATCTATAACACTACCAAAATTACAGTTATGGAATAGCAACAAAAATAATTTTATGGTTGGTGTCACCAAATCATGAGGAACTGTATTAAAGTGTCACAGCATTAGGAACGTTGAGAACCATTGCTCTACTGTGTTGTAAAGATTCCAAACATACCTTTATTAAAAGTTCTAAATCAGTACATTGTGTGAGACAGCAGAATAATGCTGCCTAAAAAAAGCCTAACAGTAAAACATATGGCTGGGGCAAGCAGCAGTGGTAGAGCAAGTGTTTGGAAAATATCATGCCTTCAGGTGCCATCCCAGAACCAAAGAAGTAAAACAAAATATAAAGGAAGATAGAAACCTGATGATTGCAAGTTGCAGCCTGTAGACATTATTATGCAAATGCATAACTGATCTGGAAAGATTAGTTATAGAGGTTGGAGATGTATCTCAGTAATTAAGTGCACTTGCCACTCTCCCAAGAGACCCAAGTTTAGTTCCCAGCATTAGTGTTGGACAGTTCACAAGTGCCTGAGAATCTGCCTTCAGATCTGATGCTCTTTTTTGTCCCCCAAGAGCCCCTGCACACATGTTTGCATAAAATAAATGAAAAAGAAACTTTAGGCAGAGAAACAATTAGGAGTTTCCATTACAAAAAGAACAAAAGGAAAAAATGAGAGGCAAGAAGAAAAATTCTATACTATATAAAAAGTTAATGAATTAGTAAAACTAATTACTAATTAATTACTAGAAATAGCTTAATATATTATATATAATATATAATATAATATGATATGATATAATATAATATAATATAATATATTATGTATTATGTATTATGTATTATGTATTATATCATATATCATATATCATATATCATATATCATACATCATACATCATACATCATACATCATACATCATATATCATATATCATATATTATATTATATATTAGTAAAACTAATTACTAATTAATTACTAAAAATAGCTTAATATATTATATATATGCATCATATGTATGTATATACATTCATTATATGTATATAACTTTGGCAGTTTTCCTTTTTAGTCAAATATTGAGCCATCCATTTCAGTTATTTGCACTACCAATTTATACGATAGCAATTACTTGCAATATTTACACAATATTTAGTTTTTGCATTATAACTCTTTACCATTTTTAATGGAAAGATTAGGCCTTTAAGTACTTATGTTTCCCAGGAGAGCCTTTGTGTAAGAAAATCTGCTGGAAACCGCATATTGTACTGCATATTGCACTGCATATTGGATATTCAAACAACAAATTCATCATAAATCTGTGGGATATCCGTAATGGAAAACACCCTACTCAACAGAGAAAACCTAATTAATGTTTTATTCATTTTTATTAAATCCATCTAAAGCTGTAAAGAAACGTGTAAATATTGAGGAATAAATGTTTTTCCTGAGTTCCTTGGACATGCTGCCCAGCCACTTCCCACCTGCCATTCTCTCATAACAAGTGCATGGCCCTCCTTCTTCACAAGACAGCTGTCAAAATTAACCAATGAGCACCATTTTTCTACTTCCTGATAATCCTCTTATTTTGATCCTCTGTCAGCAGTTGTCCTGACAGTGTCCTTGAGAGCAAGCTGACTCAGATTAGTGTGTAGAACTTTTATTTGTCAGGAAGACTATTCAGTTATCCAGGAAACTCAGCTTTGAGCATTTAAGGTTTATTATTATAGTCTCAGGATTAGGTAGAGTTGCCAAATGGGAACAGGGTAACATCTGTCCTGACCATCTCTCCATAGAATGTCAGATGATGCTCATCATTTGTTCATTTAATGGGGCACTGCTATTATTGTCATTTTATACATATGTACAATCACCTTTTTTTCTCATGTGCCAATTTTCTGGGTGAGGCTGACTTTTAATAGGCTTAAAGGGAGTCACCCTTCGTAATATGGGTGGGCCTCAGCTATAGGGTTGAAATCCTGACTATATTAAAATCACTGTTTCTTTACTGAATGGGAGAACAGGGTCCCTGAATAAAGGCCTTTGGATATGGCTGTTGACTGCTTTCCTTCAAACTAAAATTAAACCACAGATTTCCTTTGTTGTCCAGTTTATCACCTCACCTACTAGGGTCCAGACTTCTTGCCTGCCTCCATCTCAGGAGCCTGTTATTTAGAACAAAGTCTCTTTTCTGGCTCTGTCATTGTATCTCTGCCCCCATCTCTCCTCTTCTATCTTTGTGTGTGTGTATGAACACACATAGATATACATGTGTTAAAGATATATTTGTATATTACTTCATATCTAGGATTAGTGAGATGTGACCAAAGATAATGACATTTGTTGGCAAGCCTGAGGACCAAAGTTCAATGCCTAGGAGCCATATGATGGAAGAAAAAGAAGGATCTGACTTCAAAAGTTGACTTTTGACCTCCACACATGCATGCATACACATAAAATAAAATATTTTTTAAAATTGTAAATGTGTATATATGTGTCTTTGTGTCCTCATACACATGCACACTAGCCTTTGTGGTTTTCCAGAGTATACTAACACAGGTATTGAACACTAGATTTGCTCAGTAAGAAAATTAATTTTCATTTGTGTTCTTTTGTCTAATTAGTTACGTTCTTTGAAACACTCAGAAAAGTGCCGTTTTCTTACAGAATCTTCCCTTTAGCCAATTGTTTGATTTTACTTGTACCACCATGGATCAATGTTTGCCTGTGTTCTTCAAACATCCAATGACATGTTCTCCTTTTTGTGTTGAGGCTCTGATTTGGCTGAGTGTATATCTGGTTTGTATCTTTTCATGATGTTGTAAAACTCTCCTGAGAGCTTTCTCAATTTTTGACTCAGAAGCATTTGCCTCCAATCCTCTCCTATATCCTCCCACAGACTAGAATCACTCTACTCCAAGGAGTCCCAGCTTCTTGTGGTAGAGCAAGCTTGGGAGAAATCAGGCAGTGAGAGCCAGGTGTGCTTATTGCTGTGGCTTGCTGTCTCAGGATCCTCTCTACAGGCAGCCAGAGGGAATAGATGCAATCTGTTCACAAGTAAATGGGTAGTGACAACCCAGACATTTGCATTAATATTTAATCCTCCACTTGTCTCAAAGGGAAGATTGTGAATTCACAATGATAATTCTAAATCCTATGCCCTACCATGGGTAATTCTTCTAGAACCTTCTCCACATGGAAGAATCTGTCTCCTGGTGTCTTCAATCCACTTAATGATACATGCAACCCACAGTCTGCAACTATTTCCCATTAATTCTATGACCAAACTCTAAACATGATTTAGCATTGGACTACCTACCCTAGGAAGCTCCCTGCTTGCTCTAAATGCTGAATTGTGGTGGAAAAGAAATATGAGAATCAAAACCTCATCTCTCTCTCTCTCTCTCACACACACACACACACACACACACACACAAATTTATGGAATTTTATGTAAATAAATAAACAAATAAACCATTCAGCATCCAAACCAAAAACTAGAAAAATAGTTTAAAAGTAAGAATAGACTGGATTTTATAGTTAAATAATCTTCTTGTAAATCAACCCCCCAAACAGTATATAGAACTGTGAACTTAGGAATGTATTACAGAAATGGTTTTGCATGTTTTGAGTTTGGCATATACTCATGACTGTGTATACAAACTAAAAGTCAGTATATATGAACAGATGCACAAAGAGAGTACAAGAAATTTTGGTGTTTGGGGTGAACAAGTACAGGGAAGACTAAGGAATGTTACTTAACATGTAAGTGCTTTTCTAAAAGCTGATAGAGCCAAACCTATACCAACTCTATTCTCCATGTGACTACAACACTTTACTCAGAGTCCAGATACCAGTGCTCTCTTGCCAATAACTGACCTCATTTTGTTCAGTACTGAAAAGAAGAGTGACTGGCCAGGGGTGAGCTCTACAGCATGGTGCCAGCACAATGCCTTTCTAATCATCTGCCACTTCCCAGACAATCAATTCTGAACATACTACATAAAGATGTCTATACCTATGGTGTTTTGTGTATGAAATGAGGGCAAATATAGTACTTATTTTATAGAATTGTAGAAACGAGCAAATATAAACTAGTCACAGAGTAAGCCCCTGCTATTAGCTTACTACAGAACTATATAAGGAAAATATATACCATCCCTATTTTCTTTCTAAGCCTCAGGTAGATTTCCTCCGAATTTATAGTAAACAACTTAATTACCTAGTGGTTTCCCATTGCCTATATTTTGGCTTAGACTTGATTCCTCACATCCTCCATGCCATTTTCATACCAGAGAAAACAATGTCCTGGCAGAGCCTGTAGCCTAGGTCTTAGCCAACAGCAAAAATTATAGATCATGTTGACTGTCCTATTATCTCTTTGTTTACTTACATCATTGCAGAAAAATGCAAATAAACAAACACTGAGGCTCTATATTGAAAATTTGTGGAGAAGAATGTTGACTTATCAAAGCACATAGAGTCCTTGGTAGCCCATGCCCTCAATCTATTTGAATCTTGCTCATTTATTTGTTTTTGTGGGACTAGTTGGTATCATTCATTTTGCAAAATTAAAAAAACAGTGACATCTGTTTCTTTGCAATGATTTGCATTGTTGAATAAACATCGCAATGCAGGTGCGGTGCCCATCTCTGTCATGTAAGATAGCATTCTTAGGTACAGACTGTCAGGTTTGTCTTGAGCTATTGAAATTTGACAGAATAATCAGGACCAGATGTCACTTCACTGTACAAGGAGAGGGAGGGAGTAAGTCGATTTTAAGCAAAGTTCATCTTTGCCTTGGAGGCAGATTTTTCTTGTTTAAGGAAAAGGACAAACATACATTTCCCTTCAATGGAATTCTGGGGTATGTTCTCTCGGATCTTTTTTTTTTTTTTTTAAATCAAAATAGCAATATCTATAGTCTAAGACCAGATACTCGGTGCTAGCCTTGAATATAGTTGTGAGAATTGTTTTCAATCCTCCCTCCCTGCAACCCCTCTCAACAGGATCTCCTTGCAAAG
Source organism: Rhynchomys soricoides (assembly GCA_019843965.1). Classification (NCBI taxonomy): domain Eukaryota; kingdom Metazoa; phylum Chordata; class Mammalia; order Rodentia; family Muridae; genus Rhynchomys; species Rhynchomys soricoides. Next base: position 1,442,043 of record JADRCH010000064.1, on the reverse strand, counting down.
CTCTGTCTTGCCTACAATTCACTATGTAGGCCATGCTGGCTTTGAACTCACAGAGATCTGCTTCTACCTCCAGTTGCTGAGATTAAAAACATATGCCACTGTGTCTGGCAGATTCATTATTCTCCTGCTTCTGTGCTTTGTTTTCATCCTGATGCTATAGCTGTTATTTCCATTGTGCCAAAATTTAAGAAAGGTGGAATCTGATTTAGAAATTCCAGATAAAAATACAGGATGCCTAGTTAAATATGAATGCAAAATAAACTGGAAGTAGAATTTTTATATAATATTTTATGCAATTCACACATAGTAACTTGTAGTATTATTTATTAAATCTAACAGCACAATCTTATCTGCAAATATTCAACTATCATAATAAAGCAAAACATACTTGTAAGAAACTGAGTTTCCATACACCCAAGTCTTTGCATGATGCAAAATTATCAGACATTTCTTCATAATTTTAATGTACACATACTTCTGCTTCTCTGTTGCTTAGAGATTGTTTGCTTTCCTTTATTTGTCTCCTATTTAAACTACAATCAACTTTATTGATATATTCCCCCACCTCACAACTTTATTTGAACCATTCATTTATTTTTATGAGAAAGGATAATTTTACAATTATCTATTGTCACTCTTTCTTCTCCATAGCACAGATGGGAGGTTTACTGAGGAGTACTTACCTCTTTAGTAACACAAGAGTACCACAAAATCTTAGAGCACTATCAAAAAAATATGAGCATTCAATTATAAAGACTTAAACTTTAAGTAAAACATTATCCATTTTTTTTTCTTTCCATATGCTGAGTTCTGGAAGCTTCACTATACATTCCTTACTTAAATTAACTTCCTTAAATGTATTCCTTGAAGTCAGTGTTTCCTTGACAGAAATGTGAATCTACTTTGATTTGGAGATTTTCAAATCTTCTTTCCAAATTATCTTTCATAGTTCTTGAGATTTTTTTTTTTTTTTTTTTTTTTTTTGAGACAGGGTTTCTCTGTGAAGCCCTGGCTGTCCTGGAACTCACTCTGTAGACCAGGCTGGCTTCAAACTCAGAAATCTACCTGCCTCTGCCTCCCAAGTGCTGGGATTAAAGGTGTGTGCCACCATTGCCTGGCAGTTCTGGAGAATTTGAACTTTTCAATCTTGATCATTTTGCATCTCAGGCTTCCAAATGTTTCTTTAGCGCTGCTTGGATCTTAAAAAATGTTAAAGTTATTTCCAGTTATTATTTATTCCTTGAATTTAGTAACTTTTATATTTATTTCAACAGAAATATCTAAACACAGGACTGGCACACAGAATGTACTCTCTGTGTAATTATCTAAACATCCCTAGAGTAATCTGTTCTGCCTTCCTTACCAAATACAAAATGGCACTGCTTCCTTGCTTATCATTAAGCTAATGTTCTTCAGTCACTTAGAAGATCAGCTGTTAAATTAATATATCCCCTTTCTAAGCCATTTCCAAACTTGAGCTATTCATTAATGCAATCACAATGCAGTAGAAACAGAATAAATGAATCTGGGAGATTCTGTGACCTCTACACTTTTGGTAAATTAAATGCCCTTTCCACTTATCCTTTCTTCTTCCTTAAAATTGAAGACAACCATGTTTGTTGAGTATGATAAATATAACATTTTCAAAAAGCCAATCCATGTAGTGCCATGCATAGGTATTGAATATTTGTTTATATTTTTAATACAGTACTTTAAATTCTAACAATAATAACCTAAAGATTTTAAGAGAAAGGGCTGGAAATGACATTATCTTAAGTTCATAAATGAGTTGGACCTTACTGTAATTCTTTTCTGGTTTTGCTGGGGAATAATGTCCCAAGATAACTGAAGACTGTGCCTTCTGAAAACAAAAGTTTATTTCACATCGATTTTCATGAAATTTTTATAGCATGTAGTTCTCTGGAATATAATATATTCTTCTCTGTTTCCACTAGCAGATTATGGAATCATCAGCATATTCATGTGTGATGAATCCATAAGGATTATTCTTTAGAAACTACTTTCCATGTTTTATTTTAAGCACTTTAATCACAGTTCTTCCAATCTCATCATCTTCCACTTTCCTATTGAGCACAGATCGCTTGGCCTTGCGCAAACCCTTCCCCTATCTTCCTTCTTCTCATCTTCCCACATTCTCCTTCAGATTTTCCCAGTCTTCAATGTGATGTTTATCATCACAGTGGAGATTTAGGATGACCCAGATACTAATGCTAATAAGTAAAACAAGACTATACAATAGATGACTATATATGGTACTCACATGAGTCCGTTTCATTACTTCTAAATAACTGTAGTTTATATAATGATTTTTCAACTATTTACATCTAGTTACTGCTTGTCAAGCCAACATTTCTATTTAAATATAGGGGAAAAAGCTCATTGGTCAGCTGTAAATAAATCTGAAAACATTGACTGTATGTTTTACATTTTTACTGCCTACACCTGTTTAACACAGTTTCTAGAAAGATCTTTGATGATATGCATTGCTTACAGGCTCAAATCATAAACAGAGATTCTCTGTTTTTCATATGTACATGTATACAAAATAGGTTATTACCCAGTTAGTGCCCAAGCAGACTGGAATAATAAATTACCTTTATGGTTGTGTTCCTCAAAGGGAGGGAAGATGCTATTGACAAGACATGAATGGTTTCATTTCGGAGAATTTATCTTCACTACATATAATTAGTTCTAGTTCCCACTTTTTATTTCCACTCATTTCTACTTGAGGTTAGAGTAGTCTATCTAAATTCTTTCAAATTCATCCTCCCCAAAGACCTTCTACTCTTTGACTTCAGTCTTCACTTCCAACCATATCTACATTTTATTTCCCTTGCTCTGGAGCCTAAAAGGAATGCACACAAAGAAACCCAATTCAATTCTCATACAATCAAGAAGTATAAAGAGAAAATGGGCTCATCTCAATTTTTCAACTTTATAAGTTGCCATTAGGATATCAGAATCAGCCTTGAACATTAACAGAATTTTAAAAAGATAAAACTTGTTCCTTTGCAAGATGCATATTTTAATAGAACCCTCTCTCAGTTACTTTTATCTAGGAGCTAAAAGCTGACCAAAGATGAAGATTCATCTCTTGTTTCTGAACAATAGGCCCAAGTAAACCATTTCTGGGCATATTCTCTTAAGAACACATATTTATTTTCTTTTTATTTTTTTGATTATTTATTTACATTTCAAATGTTTTCCCTTCTCCAGGTCTCCCATTTGGAAACTCCCTATCTGATCCCCCCTCCCCCTGCCTGTATGAGAGTATTCTCCCACCCACCCACCCACTCCTGTCTTCCCTCCCTGGCATTTCCCTATAATGGGGCATCTAACACTCTCAGACCCAAGGGCCTCTCCTCCCCTTGATGGCCAACAAGACCCTCCTTAGCGACATATGTGGCCAGACCCATGGGTTCCCCCATATGTATTCTTTCATTGGTGGTCCAGTTTCTGGGATCACTGAAACTGGCCAGTTGACACTGCTGCTCCCACCATGGGGTTGCAAATTCCCTCAGCTCCTTCAGTCTCTTCTCCAACTCCTCCATCTGGGACCTCAAGCTCAGCCCAATGGCTGCTGTGAAGGAACTCTTGGGTATTACGAACTTTTGGGCTAATATCTGCTTATCAGTGAGTACATACCACGTTTGCTCTTTTGTGACTGAGTTATCTCACTCAGGATGATATTTTCAAAATCCATCCATTTGCCTGCAAATTTCAAAAAAGTTATTGTTTTTAATAGCTGAGTAGTACTCCATTGTGTAAATGTATCACATTTTCTGTATCCATTCCTCTGTTGAGGAACATCTGGGTTGTTTCCAGCTTCTGGCTATTATAAATATGGCTGCTATGAACCTAGTGGAGCATGTGTCCTTATTGCATATTGGAGCATCTTCTGGGTATATGCCCAGGAGTGGTATAGCTGGGTCCTCAGGTAGTATTATGTTCATTTTCCTGAGGGTCTGCCAAACTGATTTCCAGAGAGGTTGTATCAGCTTGCAATCCCACCAGCGAAGGGGGAGTGTTCCTCTTTCTCCACATCCTTGCAAGTGTCTGCTGTCACCTGAGTTTTTGATCTTAGCCATTCTGATTGGTTTGAGGTGGAATCTCAGGGTTGTTTTGATTTGCATTTCCCTGATGACTAAGAATATTGAACATTTCTTTAGGTGCTTCTTAGCCCTTTGAGTTTCCTCAGTTGAGAATTCTCTGTTTAGCTCTGTTCCCCATTTTTTAATAAGGTTATTTGGTTCTCTGGAGTCTAAGTTCTTGAGTTCTTTGTATATATTGGATATTAGCCCTCTATAAGACTAAGGATTGGTAAAGATCTTTTCCCAATCTGTTGGTTGCTGTTTGGTCCTATTGACAGTGTCCTTTGCCTTACAGAAGCTTGGCAACTTTATGAGGTCCCACTTGTAGATTCTTGATCTTAGAGCATAAGCCATTGGTGTTCTGTTCAGGAACTTTTCTCCTGTGCCCATGCGTTTGAGACTTTTCCCCACTTTCTCTTCTATTAGATTCAGTGTATCTGGTTTTATGTGCAGATCCTTGATCCACTTTGACTTGAGCTTGTACAAGGAGATAGGAATGGATAAATTTGCATTCTTCTACATGTTGACCACCAGTTGAACCAGCATGAAAATGCTGTCTTTTTTTCCACTGGACGGTTTTAGCTACTTTGTCAAAGATCAAGTGACCGTAGGTGTGTGGGTTCATTTCTGGGTCTTCAATTCTATTCCATTGATCTACCTGCCTGTCACTGTACCAATACCATGCAGTTTTTATCACTACTGCTATGTAGTACAGCTTGAGGTCAGGGAGGCTGATTCCCCCAGAAGTTCTTTTATTGTTGAGAATAGTTTTTGCTATCCTGGGTTTTTTGTTATTCCAAATGAATTTGAGAATAGAGGCCTTTTTATTATGGAAATGTGAGTGTGTGTGTGTTTGTGTGGTTGTGTGTGTGTGTTTGTCTGTGTGCATGTGTCCCTGAGTGTGAGTATACACATGTACCTCTACATGTGCATGCACATGCGCATCTGTGACAGCCAGAAGTCAATTTCAGGAGTTATTCCTCAGATGCTTTTCTCCTTGATTTTGGGCTTTCCTTGGCCCAAGAGCCAAAATGTGTGGGCATTTCTTCACATTTCCAGCCATGGGACAATAAGTCTATACCAACAGGTGTGTACCAACATATATATAATATTGTGGAAGAAGAACACCAGCCTATATGCTTGCAAGCCAATTATTTTATTCTCTGAGTCACCTTCTCATCCTGTGTAAGATACTTTTTATTTTATTATTGCTGTTAATTTTAGTAATCAAAATATGTCAAAAAATAATCAAACAAACAAAAAACCCAGAATTGTTCTCAAAGGTAAATCTGAGAAAAATACAAATGAAAGAAAATCCCTGATTGCAAACACTAAGAATGAAATTATCAGGAGACTTTTATGTTATTTTCAGCGTATGAATTTTCAATTTCCATAAATAACTAGAGGATATCAGACAGTTTACTTTTGTCTAGAATGGTAAGTTATATTATGATTCTTGTCACTTGTGAGCCATCAAATGTTACTAATTCTCATTTTGGGATTCTATTAATGTAGCTGTTGAATGAGTAGAAAATAGATGAGATAGATAGATAGACAGACAGACAGACAGATAGATAGATAGATTGACAGATACAACGAAAATTACTTCTGTGAAATAGGTTGTATAAAATGTCTTGAACATTGTTGGATGACAGGAAGGTATTGGATTCTGCAAGAAGAGAGATAAGTAACCCTATGGGCCCACTCCGTCCATGTCTTCCAGAGGCAGTACCCTTCAGGTCCTACCTGGCCTCTGCAGCTTTTGTGTATAGAGCAGTGAAGAGAGCTAGGGTTAGAAACTAAGATCTTTGCTTGTTGTCACTGTCTTAGGTATAGATAGAAAGTAAAGCTTCATGTTGGTGTAGGGTTCACTGCTTCTTCTTTCATCTTCAAAGGCTATCCTTGTGTCAGCTAAGGTTCAACAGAAAACAGCCAGTAGGATGTGTGTGTGTTTATATGTGTGTGTGTGTGTGTGTGGTATGTGTAGATAAGTGAAGCTTTTACATATGAGTTATATTTTAAGAAACTGACTCCTATAGGATAAAACATTTAAAATATATATGATGTGATAACATCATATATCCTCAGGTCTGATGTTGCATCTAAGCAAAAAAACCAAAATTACCTTTGACTGCATATCTAGTCACTATGACCCAGCCTAGTATTTGTAAGCAATATACAGTTTCCCTAAAAGTGTAGAGACACTTGTTTGAAACTTAGCTTAGTGATTACAAGCTGCTTTTGCAGAGGACCTAGGTTAAATTTCCAGCACTCACACGGCCACTGGCAGCTATCTGTAACTCCAGTTCCAGGAGATCTAATACCATTTTCTGGCCACTGGGTATGCATATGCTTTACAAAAATACACACAGAGAAAACATCTATACACATAATAAAATAAACATAGAGAAGAGAAATAAACAACTTAAAATATGTGAAAAATACAAAAGAATTATTAAGAGAGGGCCATTGTTTAAATGAAATTGCAATAGATAAACTGTGACATGCCAATGTGGACAGGAGAGATTCCACATGGTTCAATCTTTAAATGAAGAGGTACAAATGGTCAATGGCTGCTGAAAAAGGGTGAATCAGTTGTGCTCATGGATGAGTTCAACATAAGCTGTTCAATCTAAGAGTTCAGCTCTGCGCACATGAACATGATAAAAATTAAGTGGACTCATAGGTTGTATAAGAATGTGTGGCCAGGCAATGGTGGCTTACTTCTTTAATCCCAGCACTCAGGAGGCAGAGGCAGGTGGATTTCTGAGTTCGAGGCCAGCTTGGTCTACAGAGTGAGTTCCAGGACAGCCAGGGCTACACAGAGAAACCCTCCCTCGCAAAACCAAAAAAAAAAAAAAAATGTGTGTGCATATTTATACATGTGTATGCCTAAACATGTAGCAATAATAATTAAGGATGTGATCATGTACTTTGGAAGATGAGGGGGAAGGTAGAGAAAGAATAAAGAGGGAGTGATGTGTATATAATATTTATGTTGAAATTCTAAAAAATAAAAGTATTAAAAATAAAAACATAGTCTAAATCTATGCAAGAACTTTTGTGATCCAGTCACTAAACAGACCTAAAAACATTTGAATTACTTTATTCTCCAAGATTTAACATACTTCTATTCCTACTCCTGTTGTGTAGCCTACATTATAAAATGTAATATTAAAGATTACTGACACTGAAAAATATTATTTTTCTGAAAATAGTATTTTTATCATTTGAAATTAACAACCATCTAGACAATATTTCCTAGATACTATAGTCATAATTTTTGTTAAATAATTTCTTGTTAGTTGGGCTTTATCTCTTCCTGACTACAGGGCTCTTACTAACACAAATGAGTAAAACTACATTTTTATTGCACCGCCACCTCATGTGTAAATGTGTACACACACACACACTTGCATATATACATACATATGTATACACATACACATACACATATACATACATATATATCTAGAGAGAGAGAGAGAGAAAGAGAGAGAGAGAGAGAAGAGAGAGAGAGAAGAGAGAGGTCAAGCACACTCAAAGACCGCATGAGCACCTCAGGAGACCACTTCTATCACTGTTTGCCTTTGAGACAGCCTCTCATTGAGCTTGCTCTTTGTTTGCTAGGCCTTGGTCAAGCGTGACCTAGCTACCCTCCTCTCAGTGATGATCTAGCCCCAACACTAATATTATAGTCCTTTGTAACTATGCCTGGATTTTCTGTGGGTGCAAAGGATCTGCACTCAAGTCCTTGTGCTTCCATGTTAATTGGTCTTACTCATCAAAGCATGGCCCTAGGTCACAAAAACCACTTTCAATGAGACAGAAGATATATTTTGTTTCTGAGAGCACATGGGTATCCCTTTTATAGGTGACTAACACTAGCTACAAGGACTGACACTGTCTTTCAAAATGGACAATTCTCACAGATTGGTGACACAATAGAAAGCTTGTCCTATCCATTTTCAACATCACATTGTACCTGCTGCATTAAGTTCCTAGTTTCTTATATGTAACTTTCTTCATGAATATTTTTCTATTTCAATAACTTGTTTCTTCATGTATAAATTCATTCAAAGAATCTTAGCATTTATCATGAATTAGAGAATATCATTCAAACATTCAGGATAAGGACTGGCTGATTGCTAAAATGGACAGAAATACTTATTTGTTTTTGTTTACCCAAGTTTGAAATACAATTCGTGATAGTGAAGTATCAAATTATAACAGAGAATAAATGTTTCCATTTAGCAAAATAATTAAGTATTCCTTGTTTCATTGCCCTGTGGTGGTAAATATAAACACTTACAAATGAAAATTCTGATCTATTCTTATGTTTCATTTTTATACAAATTAATTGATTGATTGAATGGTTGATTAGATGATTGATTTTGCAGTATTAAGTATTTGATTTTACATAACAAAGCATACCTGGCCTCCAGGTTCTCCCAACATCCCTCATTCTCTACCTGGCATACCCTTACCCCAACCCTGAACTTTTCAGCGCAGGAGCTGTGCTGCCCTTTCCCAGAGGCTCCTCCCCTATATATTCCAGACATTTTGATCTCTTCTTCTCTTTTCTCTTCCCTCTCTGTTCATGTGCAAGCCCCTTTCTCTTTCCTCTACCCCATCTCCTTTCCTAACAGTGACTTCCCTGGCCTTGGTACTTGGGGCCAGTGATGTTGTCCACCAGAGAGTAGCTTCCAAATAAATCTGCCTTTAACGTAATCTAACCTGGTTTAAATTGGCTCACTTCACTGGTCGTGGAGGAAAAATAACTTATCACTAAGGAGTGAACCCAAAGCCTTGTGCAAGCTAAGCAGGTGTTTTACCACTGAGACACATTGAAAGCTACACATGGACAGCAAAAACAAAACAAAACAAACAAACAAAAAAAGGCCTAACTTTTCCAGTAGTTTTCTTTCTTTGAAGGATAGCTTCTAGGATATCCAGAGAATTCCTGAATATTCACATAGAACAGATACCTGCATATCTCACTTTTTCCTCTGTACATATAGCATGTTTTAATGTATATACTGGATACTATATGTTGTTAAGAACAATATACAGAAAGAGCAGCTTAGAGCACATACTGTTCTTTTAGAGGACCTGGTTCTATTCCCAACAACTGTTGAGTGACTCAGAGTCACCCATAACTCCAGTTCTTATGCCCTCTTTTTTTATTCATAGGTACCGGGAACACATGTGGTGTGGATACATATATGCAGGCAACATACTCATGCACATAAAATCAAAATTTTAAATTATATTTTAAAAACAATAAATCATAATGTAGAACACTTCTAATACTATGTTATGCTAAAAGTTAGTTGAAATTTACATGTTGGTTATTCCTGGTAGTAGTAACAGCTATTCTTTACAACTCCTGTATAGGAAGTACAGGGTCTGAAGTTTACTGAACAGAAGCAGCAGGTGCCAGGAGGAAGACATAATTTAATACTGGGGAGCTACAGTATGGCTGAAACCCTATCCAATATGGAACCATTTACAAAATTTAAATATTTATTGCTAGAGGTGGAAAAAACTATGTCTGGGTTACAATTTAAAACATAGTTCGTTCATAAATTTAGACAAGGGAATTGTTTTGAGAGTGCTATGTTGAGATTCAAAACTATTAGAAAAGAATATGTGTGTTATGCAGTTCAAGGAGTGAACAATAAGATAAATGATTGATTGAAGAGTATTTCTGTTGTTAGAGTGTTTCTTTGCTAACTAGGAGACCTCATCGTTTTTCTACATTTGGCAAACATTGAATGGCTCCAAGGAAATAAGCAGGCTTATAAACATAAAAAATTGTTGTAGATAATTATAAATGGTATTTTATGTGTGCATCCATTACTTGGAAGACGTAGGTTGATGAGGTGCTTTGGGGAAGCTTGGTTGTGCCTATGATTTTGTGGTTGAATTTTTATAATGGTCCTGCTGGGATAGCTGGCTGTTGTGGAAGAAGTTTGCCATGATGAAGAATTAGCAACCATCAAAGTTTGGGCAACATCATGAAGTCATGAAAATGAAGTCATGAGTTATAAGATGTGCCAAGCCAGCACTCAGCCTTGTTGCTAGGTTAAGAAAGACATTGGCAAGGGATGAAACTGAAATGCTGAATGTGAACATTGTCTGCTTGGTTTGTAACTTACATTTCATGGCACAGAAGTTGTAATACCATCTGTAGGACTTAAGAACCAGGAAAAGCAACAAACAGAACTGTAAAGAAAGTTATGATAGATCTTTACTATTATAAAGGCACTTACTAATATAAAGTATTTGAAAATCATGACCAATCTCAATGATGTTGTGTTGAAAAAAAATTGGCCTTGACAATCCACCTGCTCTCTGTAGGAAAGAATGCTATGCTTAGTTATTAGAAAGAAATACACACACACACACACACACACACACACACACACACACACATTGATAATATCATAGTTTCTGTGCCAGAAATAGAGTCCAAACTCTGCCCAACCTAATTAGCTAAAAATACAGTTCTCCAAGGTTACTATCAGTGCATGTTGCTCTTCTCTGGGAGACAAGTTTTTCAAGTTAGAAAAGCCTGTCTTTCATGAAATATCTGTTGGTCTCTCCTCTGGATGTGACCTAAGATGTGTCTTTATGGATCCTATCAACTGTCTCCTGCTTCTACAGAATGCTAAGTAGGGCAACACAGAGAATCAATTTGTCTCTTGAAATACAGGCAGGCATTGATGGTATAAAGGAAATTTCAGGCACTATTTCAGTCCAACCTCACCTACTTCAGAAGCATAGCAAACTCATATAAACTGAGAATTTCAACCTTTATAAACTTCAAAACAATCATGATGGATTGAGCCATTGATGGCTTTGGGAAACAGGAATAGTCTGGTGCTGAGTGCTCCCTAAGTGCTTCCTACACAGTACCCTGGCATTTCTCACTTCAGAGTACTCTCACCACAGAGCACTCTCACCTCCATTGCTCTTCATTCTCTATACACAGACCCTCATACAGCTCTTGCTTCCTATGGTTTAGGCATGTCTTCATTATCCAAATTGAAAGACATCTCAGTCTCATAAAGATGAAATTGGCTATTTTATTAAATCTTTTCTTTTCCTTAGGAGGTCTATCAGGAAAACTCCAGGACTTTTAACTTTCTAATGCTAAACCACAGGCTTCAGATGCTGATTGTGTGGGTCCAGGGACAAATGCTAGCCTTGTTCATTTTTACATATAGTCATGTCATGGATATGTAGCTAGCTGAGGCTGGGAGGAGAGACAAATATAGTTTTAAAGATGGCAATAGATATTACAGGAGAAGAAGAAAACCATACAGTTGTAACAGGTAAACATTTTGCACTAAGAAATTTTTATAGAGCAGAATTTCCAGAAGATAGTTTTAATGAAGATTACACAACATTTATTAGAACTATGTGATCTTTATGAAGAAAATGTGGGGGTGCTATAGTTTGGATCTTTCATGTTAAGAAATGATTGTGTGTTGAAAACTAGGTTCTCAACTCATGGCACTAAGGAGTTGTTTAGGATTAGGACCCAGAGATTGGAAGGTAGGTCATTGCTGATAGCCCCTTCTGGAGAGTGCAAATCCTCCCCATTCCTTTGAAATCAGCCTGCTCTGTTCAACATTCCACACCATGATACTCTGCTTTGCCACAGACCTAGAAATAATGGGTAAGGATAAGAAAATGACCACTGAATCCTCTGAAATTGAAATACAAATGAACATGGCTTTCTTTAGGTCAGTTGATCTCCAATTCTTGTTACAAAGATGGAAGGCTACAAAGAAGGTAAAGAGAAAAGGCATAACAATTACTCTAAGTGCTGTCTTTGTTTTCCAAATCCTTTTCGTATATTGAAAGTGGCATTTGAGAGATATAATGGGATATTCTTACTATGTGAAGCCATCAATGGATTATCTCTTTCCCCTTTCCCCCACTGTCATTTGCTAATGCTTAATAGCAAAAGATGGCATCCAAAGTTCCTAAAGACTTTGGAGAGAGAGTTAGCCATTTCTTTCTCAACAAATATATGGGTGCTGGAATTGAACCTGGGTCCTTTGCAAGAGCAACAAGTGCTCAAAACAACTGAGCTGTCATTTTAGCCTCTGTTACTTATCCTTTCTATAGACGCAAGTTTTCCTGTTTGCAGCTGTGCTCATATACACAAGTGTGTGTGTGTGTTTGTGTATGCACACATGTGTTTCAGTTGGTGCTGAGCAAGCTCACAATAATGTATAAGATGAGGGGTTCATAAGTGTCTTCTCGTGTCAAGGACCTAATTTTAATAGGAAAGTATCTGCTTACATCTCTTATAAACCTCAATATCTCTATATATTCTCAACCTCTTCTTTATTTTCCAATTCCACCTACAACTAGAGCTCCACTATCCCCCATTGCTGAGCCACCCAGCTATTAGTCCACCCATTTTTTGATAACAAAGATTCTTGGAGTTTGGAAGAGAAGGGAGGAGTTCTGCATATGTTCTGAATGTGATAGTCAAAGATTAATTCTACATTAAGAAAACTTATCCTGATCTTCCTTTGTGTATTTCTGTTACTGGGATCATCTGATCTTCCTGGAAACACAGTAGAATGCAAATTCCTAGGCTTCATTCTATACTCACAGCCCTGTACCTATGAGAGTGGCCCTAAAAGTTCTATGTCAGCAGTTCCCTGGTGATTCTTTTTGTTGATTTAGCAGAAACTGATAATAAAGAAATATTGTGCTTGCCTATCTTGAACTTTTCTTCTCTAGGTTGTTGTATGATTCTTCTTACTGTCTTAATGCCTTTCTTATCTTTTTCTATCTGTAGTAAAATATATGTACACATACATACACACACACACACACACACATACACACACACTTGTATATATGAGCATAGCTGCAAATAGAAAAACTTGTGTCTATAGAAAAGATGAGCAACAGAGGCTAAAGAGATAGTACAGTGGTTTGGAATACTTGCTGCTCTCGCAGAGGACCCAGATTCAATTGGAGCACCAAAATGATTGGTTGAAAACGTCCATAAGTCCAGTACAAGGGCTCTGATATACTTTTCTGGCCTCTGTGGGCACTAGACAGGCAAACAGTATGAAGACATATATGCAGGCAAAACACTTGTATATTTCCATATATATAATGACAGCTCATTGTTCATGCTTACACGCAGTTCAAAACTCTCTTTGTCTCTCAACCTCTGCCTCTAGGATATAAATGTTCTAAATTAAGAAAGTTTAGCTTGCTCATTCCAAATAATGCATCCAATTTTAATCCAGCAGATCTATGACTTTTAGGACTCATAAGAAAACAGCAGGAGTGAGGAATACTGGGAGTACAGGGATGATTACTAAGCTGGGAAGTAGATGCACACTTAATTGCTGCTCAGATGGAACCATTATGAGGCTGTTCCACATTGTTATTTCAAACACTGTGAGATGGGAGGTTGCTAAGTCAGCAGACCTCAGAACTGCTTCTATTGGTAAGAAAGTTACTGTGAGAGTGATATAATGAAGAAATGTTTGGTGAAAATTATATGCAGAACAAAAAAAAATGGATCAAAGACATGGCGATATTCTAAAATTGGCAGTCAGTTGAGTAGGCCAACCTAGAAAGCATCTTTAATGTCATGTAAGCCTGCCTGAAAATTACTCAAGAGTTTATGCTACCCACATACTCTTGGACATGTGGACTTTTACCAGAGCACTGTATACTTAACAGGGGATAGTCACTTAAAGAAACTGACTTTCCCTATCCCAGCAGCTGAGAATTGACAGTAGCTCCTCACCTAGTGGTAGGATTTTGAGCCACTTTGTACTACTGTAATTTAGTCTGGATTGATCTTGCACAGGTCATGTGCATGGTATCACAACTATTGTGATTTCATATATGCAACTTACCTATTATGTCTAAAAGACTCTATTCTCCATAGTCACCTACCACCTCTGTGTCTTCTACCATACACCCTCCTGGCCTCTGTGGGCACTAGACGTGCACATGGCTCACAGACATATATGCAAGCAAAACACTCATATAAATATTTCCATATATAAGGAATAAATGACACCTCATTGTTGATACTGTTTTCACAATATCGTCTACAATGATCCCTCTGCCTTGGCTGGAGGGAATATGATAAAAATGTCTCATTTAGGACTGAACACATACCAATGTTCACTGAAATAGTGGCATGAGCATTAGAACAGTAACCATAGAACCACTTTGTAATTGATTTACTTCCCAACTCCAGTAGTTGAAACACATACTTAGGACCAATTATTGAGTTAAGAACCTCTAGATATTGGTTCCCTCTCCATTGCCCATCCTCCACTGCTACATATTTCTATTAATTTTCCTGACCATCTGGACTTCTCTGTTGTCTCTTCCCATACCTAATCCTGACCCCTTTTTCCCTCCTCCTTCTCTCTCCCACCCAGTTCCCTCCCTCCTGAGATTATTTTGTTCTCTCTTCTAAGTTGGGCTGAAGCATTCATACTTTGGTCTTCCTTCTTGTTAAGCTTCATATGGTCTTTTAGTTGTATCAGGGCTATGCTGAGCTTTGGAGCTAATATCCATTTATCAGTGAGTGCATACCATGTGTGTCCAGGAAGGGGAACATGATTTGAAATGTAAATAAATAAAATAATCAATAAAAAATAAAGAAGCTCTGGCTAAACACATATATGCCCTAACAGAGAATTTATCTCTATTGTTGTACTAACTGGGCATGGTACTGAACCAAGTACTAATAACCTATCATTATACCAACAGATGTGTTCATCTCTTAACCCTCAACATAGAAGTTTCTGTTTGCTTTTTAGAGTGTTTAACAATACAAACATCATTTGTATTTGTTTCTGGTCTCTTCTTATTATTTTAATTTATTCTTTTGTTCACTTCTAGTGAGTTCTTTTAGCTCTTTTGACTTCAATTGCTTCATCTACATAAAATAGTAAGAATAATTTCTTACCTCTGTTATTTTCTTGAGACATGAAATAAAACACTTTCTGAAGAAGTGTGAGGGTAAAAAGGACACCTTGGACACAAGAGGCAAAGGATGCCTAAAGATGCTAATATTGACAATACATGGAAGTGTTTTAAATAATAATAACAAGCAGATATAAGCTATGGAGAATGTGTGCCTCCAAGTTTGAGAGACTTAGAAGTGTGTGCTTAAATATTGGTATCTAATAAAGTAAGCTTTACTTCCCAACTTCTGTCATGATTTTATGATGGACTTATAGAAGTCCTCAGGGTGTGAACTCCTTTGTCAATTCAATTTGGACAGTGTCTTTATTTTTGTTGTGGCTTTTTGTTGTTGTTTGTCTGCTTGCTGGTTTTTCAAGATAGGGTTTCTCTCTGTACCCCTGATTGTCCTGGAACTCATTCTGTAGACCAGGCTGGTGTTAAATGCACAGAGATCTACCTGCTGAGTACTGGGATTAGAGGTACATGTCACCACAACTGGCTGTTAGAAGCATCTTATTGACATTCTTACTTCTATAATGCATCATTTTTACTTTGAGAATAAAGTGCTGTACTATTATGTTAAGGACATTACTCAATCTGCAGAATAAATGGAAAGTGGGTTCCATATCCCATTCTCTTCCCTGACCCTGTATCTCTGAATTTTCAGCTTCTCACATCAGAGGTGTTTTATTGATTTAATGTGATGCCAGCCTATGACCAAAATCGTGTCATGTCCCGCCATCTCACTACCATCCATTCCATAGTGTCATGGCCCATGTGCTTGGATCTTGAAAAGCTGGCTGGAAGTGATTAGAGACTGGAAAGACAAACATAAGTAACTCAAATCTGAGATCAGGTAGGTTCTATGCTTTCTTGAAGACATACCAGCAACATAGAAACTCAGCTTTATATCCAAAGTGACATATGAGGATGCTTAGCTTTTGTGAAGGGAGGGAGGGTGTCTGTAGAGGAAGAGCCATTCAGTAGCTGTCATCCAGAACCAGGAAGCGACAGTTGGTATTTTGTGTACTTACTGATTTAGCTATCCATCAACTATTAATGTCCATACTCAGACTGGGAGAAAAGGCTTGTCACTCTCTGAGACTGGGGCATTGGCATCTTTAACATAGCCATGCACATGTCACCAGTGCTCATTCATACAGCATTGCACTGGCTCTCCACACTAGGAGGCAATTTTGTAGGAAGGAGTGCTGTCAAGATACAGAGAGCAGCTTGTTCTCCAGGGGACTCAGTAGAAACTTTATTTCTTGAAGAAGGTTCTCTTATACCATAAGGCTACCATTTTCTGGCCATTTCTCTAAACATAAATGGTCTAAGGCAGGTAGAAACCCTGTGACAAGATTATTTAATATAAACTACTACAAACAAGTCTGTGTGTTTCTATACAATACCACTCACAAAACTACAGTTTTGATAAATGTATCAAGGCAATGCAAACATAGGTCAAACTTCTGTGGAGTACCACAAGAATAGAATAGAAAAATGTGTAGCTAAACACCAGTGTAAAAGTGAAATATGCTAAAAATGCTACTCTAAAAGTATTCATTTTTTAAATATTGTAGTCATTTAGAAAAATATGTCTTTTATTTTCTTTGTGAAAGCACTTAATATTTTTATTTTTATTAATGTCTTCTATAAAAGGGATGCAATGATAAAGAAATGTTTTACATTTTTGCTGAAGTGTGCTATGATCAATATTGCAACCACAAGACTTTTCTATTTTTGATAATATATGGAAAATAACATTTGATTCACTTGAATAACTTTATACTTTACAAGTTTGCTTATGTTCCTGGAGGTATTTAAGTTCCTTCAAAGCATGCAGTGTGCTATCTTAGAATCTGAGGTATTGACTTCGGGCAACAGTTAAGTCAATTTTTAAAATGTGTATTGGAAGCAGTGAATTGAAACGTTATAATCTGCTCCGGAACCATCTTCTATTTCATGTTTCAGCAAAGACTTAATTGTTCTTTGACAAATTTCTAACTCCAAAAATGGTGGCAATTTATATCCCAATGAAATATAATTATCTGGCACAAAAAGAGAAGAAATATAGGATTGCCTTTATTTTAAAATGATAATTGCAGTCATGTATTGGCAGTCCATGTGAGCAATTTAGACATAGACTTATGATGAGGAAGAAAGACCTGCAACAAAGAAAGAAGTGTACAGAGATAATGACTTTCAGTCAGGTTAAAGAGATTCTGCTAATTTATTCATCTGTTTAAGTAGATATTGTGTCTAATGTGTAGACCTCACTATTGAGTTTGTCTTCTTCAGTTCCTTTGTTTACATTATTGATGTCTGTTGTAGTTCCAGTACTGAATATTATTAAATGAAAGTTTCTTATGTCTGATTTTATACTTTATAATTTTATACTCTTGCAGTAAACCCACTGTACCACATTAAAAGTAGAGACAGAGTCATGACATGTTTTCTTAAGACTCTTTAAGGCCTTAGTGCATTTGGTTCACATGTAAATGGTGGGTAGAATATCATATATGCCTGTCAATCTGGAAAAGATGCATTGAGCTTTGAAAAATAAGACTATTTCATCAATATTATAAACAGAAAAAATTTTCTGTGTACAAAATAATTTTTGTCTAAGAGAAGATAATATTCATCGATCAGTAGATAGGCATCATACCCAATTTCCCTAACATGACCTGTAGCTAGAGAGAAAGAAAGACATCTAGAGGCAGACAGTGAGCCCCTCTGGTTTTAGCTTGGGAAAGAAACAAGAGCCTTGTTATCCTTGGGTTGTGAGATTCAGAAAGGTTATTTGAATAACTGTTTATAAGTACACTTAGCAAAAATCCCTGCATCTGTCCATGGACATAAAACAGCACAGTTGTCCCTGTTCTATTAGCATAGTTCACTGAGCATGGAAACGGCATGCTAAGTGGTTCAGGGATGATTGATGTGGGTGTTATAGACAGACTATTCAAAGGCACTGGAGTCAAGAAAGCAGGCTGGACATTAGTGTGATGACCTAGATTAAATGACAGGACTTAGAATCAAGATGATTTGAAAGATAGTAAATAGCTTTCAAAAAGAAAGTGGGCATATCTAGTAATCACATAAAATTATACAGGCAACAGATTCATCACAAGTGAGCCCTGCACCAAAATCCTGATGGGCCTGCTTGAGGGGACCTTATAGATAAGATGGGTAAAAGGCATGTGGACATGAAGTCATTACATAATCCATTCAGCATGTACAATAGATCTACAATAATCACAGTTCTCTAGTATGTGATTTATCCTAAAAAAGTGTTTCAAGCAGAGTTAAAAGTACGTTTGCATTTTTAATTTTTTCATAGTTATTATTAATTTTTTGATATTATATTTACATTTCAAATGTTTCCCCCTTTCCAGATCTCCCCGTTGGAACCTCCCCATTTCCTCCTCCCTCCATCTGTCTCTATGGGGGTATTTTCCCAACCACCCACCCAGCCACTCTCATCTTCCCTCCTTGGCATTCTCCTATACTGGGGCATCTAACACCCTCAGGCCCAAGGGCCTCTGCTCCCCCTGATGGCTAACAAAGACCCCCCTCTGCCACATTTGTGGCCAGCACCATGGGTCCCTCCATGTTTATTCGTTGGTTGGTGATCCAGTCTCCGGGAGCATGGAGGGGTCAAGACAGTTGCCACTGTTGCTCCCTCCATGGGGCTGCCAACTCCCTTAGCTCCTTCAGTCCCTTCTCCAACTCCGCCATCTGGGACCTCACACTCAGCCTTATGGTTGCTGTGAAGTAACTCTTGGTTATTCCGAACTTTTGGGATAATAACCACTTGTCAGCAATACCCAATTAAAAAAACAAACAAAAAATTATAATAATAATAAAGGCTAACAACTTGAGAGTGGAAAAAGATGTTAGAGGGGCTAAAGAAGAAAAGTGAGGAAGTAAAGTGATGTAATTCTAATATATTAAAACTAAAAATTGAAAATCATATTGACAATAAAAAATCTGAATCAGGTACTTCTACAAAAAAAAAAAAAATACATGTTTGAGAAGAATCTAAGGAGCTGTTTGATAGTATGGTAAATGTAGAAAAAGAATCCTAAATGTTTTTCTATCTTGGGTTTCCAAAATGCCTGTGATATAAGCCTTTGAATATCCTGTTTGCAACAACCACAGAACCTATAATTCTTGGTAGTAAAATTAAAAGGATTTGGATACTTTTTACATGGTGAGATACCAAAGTAAAAATAGTATGCTCTTGATTACCTTTAACAGTTTATAATTAAATCTAAACATTCAACACAACAGAGGGAATGAAAACATTCAAGTGACCCTGAAAGGAACTGGAAGTGAAATGTGTTTTATCTCTATGTTAAAATCCCAAACATCAGGCTTAATTATAATATTATGCTTTTAATATTCAAATGATTTATCAAATAATTATTAAAAATTATAATTAGGAGGCTGGGAAGATGGATGATTTAGGTAAAGTGGTTGCTGCACAAGCATGAGGATCTGGATTCAAAACCTCAGCAGCCATGTCAAAGCTGGGATGATGGCAAGCACCTATAACCCCAGCACTTGGGAGGTGAAAAAAGAGACAATTGGATCCTAGGGGCTTACTGGTCAACCAGCCTAATATACCAGCCAAAAGTTCTGGTATTAATGAGAGATTCTGTCTTGAAAAACAACAGGTAAAGTGAGTGCAAGATGGTTCAGTAAATAAAGGCATTTTTCTGCCAAGTCTGATGACTGGATTTATATCCCCAGAACCCATACAATGTAAGGAAATAACCAACAAGTTGGCTGCCTCTGACTTGTAGCCATACCCACACATGCACGTGCACATGCACACACATACACATACTCATACATGCACACACATACAAACACACATACACACGAACATGTCCACACAGATTACTAGTAATAGTCAAATTTTTCTCCAGATAGTCCTTTTGTTGTACATTAACACTACTTCTGAAGTTCTGAAAACCCTGCTCACAGGAGCAAATCCAGGGAGACTACATAAGACTTTGTAGATGTTTCCGAAGTGTAGCTACATTTAGGGCTCACCTCCTCATTAAGTGGAGTTTGTATCTCTGACTATGCATATAAAGTACCAGTTCAACTTTTAAAGCTGACTTTTTGCCCCAAGAATTTCTGCTTCAGGATGTCTAAGATACTTCCAGGGTTTGCATATCTAAAGGCCCCAAGTAGAATTTTACTCTGTATAGAAATCTAGCTAGCTGACACCAGGAATTGGAAGCTCTAGAGAGAAAATCACTCTGTGTGGGCTCTTGTCAAGTGGTGAAGGGGACAAAAAATTCTCAGTCTTTACCTATTACATGTTTTGATGTATAGTTCAGGGGAAAGTAACCCTTTAGTGAATGTCAAGTAGTATTTTAATGTTCCTATCTTTGAGAGAGAGATAGAGATAAAGATAGAGATATGAGAGAGAGAGAAATGAAAGAGAGAGAGAGAGAGAGAGAGAGAGAGAGAGAGAGAGAGAAAGAGAATATTCACCCATAGGTATTCTGTGATGCAATATGGTTTAACTGTTTTAAGTAATGTTTCCTGGGGAGACCTGAGCAAATGTCTATTCACTCCAGAAAAGGAATCATCTATAGACCTATTAGCATCGTAAGTAAGCCTAACTTGGTGAACTATTATTTATTATAATTACTTTCTAGAGTATGGGTAAGATGTTATTTAAAGAAGCAGACTTGAATCAAAATAGCTGTATCATAATGCCCACCTTAGCATGGGTGAAGACTTACGAAAGCTGCATCACCAAAGATCTCTTTTGGCCTGGAGGCAGCTCAACTAGTTGAAGGGCCTCTATTTCCCAAGTAGTATTGCTGATGATATAACCATGGGAAGGGTCCTTGTGAGTGTGGTAAGTTTCAGGGACTTCCTGAGATTGCTGAAGTTTTTCTACCTCCTATGCTTTGTAAATTCTATTGAATTCCTGAATTTTAGCAGCCTAACTCCTCTCTAGGACTATAAGTTCAGAGCAAAAAGTGACAGAACAACAGCAGCAGCTAGAAAAATGCAGGGCCTCCTAAGGACAGCCTACTCAAATTTTCCACTTTGGAGATCTCAGTTATTTAGAATTGGGCAAGGCTACACAATGATTCCACAAAATATCAATGAACAATTAGATAAGTGTCTGTCCAAATGAAAATGATATGTGTTGACAAAGCACGAGACAATTCAAGAGTCGTAACAAACCCCAAGGTGAATATAAAAGAAAATTATAACAATTATTGCAACAATGTAGATTAGTAATATTTCTTGTTGTATTTTATCCAAAGACATTTTATTTGCTTTCTTTGCATCAGATACTATGTTTGGAATCCTGTCAACATTACAACAATGGGATAATTAATATCAATTAATTATCCCACAATATAAAAGTAATATAAAAGGCTTTCTTCCAGGTCAGAAGAAATGAAAATGAGTATGGAGCATGGTGAAGGACCTTAAGATCCACAGAGGAAGATCTGGTTATGACAGAGCACCAAATTTCAAACATGAAGGAGAAGTAAATATAAGGTGTACTTTCTGTCCCTATCAACTCAAAGGTCAAAGTTATATGTCAGAACCTCAGAATATAAGCTAGAGTTGTTAAAGTGGGACCTGACCCTACATGACCAGTGCCTCTGCATGTAGAGAAGATTGTGACACAGACATATTCAAGGACTCTGACAGATGGTACCTAGCTGAAGACTGAAAGAAGTCCCAGTAGTCACAATGTTCTTTTGGTCTCCAGAATAATAGGAATAAGTAGTGTTGCTTAAACCATTTGTGTGATATTGTGATATTAAGGCAGGCACCATGTTCTATTGCAGACAGTACTTCTATAGACTGTAGCTTCCTGGTATCAACCTCTAGAACATGAGCTGAACATCAGAATAACTGTAGACTCTTCTAGGGAAAACAATATTAAATTAAAATGTGGCCTTATTTAATCATTGAGATAAATAAATGTAGTTCTTTCTTGAAAGCCTCCAGAAAACCACAGGAGCCTCTCAATATTCTAGTATTCTACTGCAATTTATCTAGCATGTCTCTCTAGGCCACATCACAGATTTGCCCAAAATGCTTTGAGCTATACATAATATTAAGTAATGTTTGAATGAGGTTATTATATTTTTCCCAATATCTTTTATCTCTCACACTTTGCAGGTGCCTACCCTGAAGGAGTGAATTAGGCTCAGGGACCACATGCTGCTACTTTAGAAATCCTATACAGAGATTGATTCTGCTTGTGACTCATACATATGGATACTTTGATATTTAAATATGACCTCTGTTTCATTTCCCCATTCCCTAAATAATTAAAATCAGTTTTTCTCTTCTGGGAATCACTTTGAATAAAATGATAAATAATTTGTGAAATAAGATAGAGCATCTGTGTATTTGTTGAGTCCATGGAGACTCTCCATCTCCTGTGAGGCTATGACTCAAAAAAAAAAACTGTTTTGCTGTGCCCTAGCTGTCCATGTGAATCTTTGAATTCTACCTGTTTTGTGTACATACATAATTAATTTGTTTTATTTAGTTGCCATTTACCAAAGTGAGAGGTATGGAGGTAAAAGGATTGTATTAACATACAGCAAGGCCAAGAGGATCAAAGGTGGAAGAAACCGAGAAAATGTACTTGTGGATGTTCAGAACCAACTCTTGTTTTCATGTTGGAGGATGAGCTTGCAAGGAAAATTGAAATTCAAAACTGCTTCTCCAGAGAAGCATGCAATTTTCATTTGAATATTTAATTACTGTAGGAAGTATTTTAACAGCTTCTTCTGTGTTTAAGTGTGCATGTATGACTGTGTATATGTGTGATTGTGTGGATGGGAACACAAACTTATATGCTTGTTTACCTGGAGTGCATGTGTGTGTGTGTGTGTGTATGTGTTTGGAGACCTGAAGTTGCTATCAGTAGTCTTCCTCAATACCTCTATTTACTGAAGCATAGTCTCTTGCTGGGCCTGAAGCTTGCTGATTCCAACTGTCCTAGCAGCTAACTTGCTCTGGGAATCCAGTCTTTGCTTCTTAATTATCAGGACAATCAGTAGTCAACCCTACTATGCTATTTTTTTAACATGGGTTCTGTGAACCTGAACTTTGATCCTTACTTCCATATAACAAGTGCTTTATCCACTGAACAATGCTCCATCTCTCCAATGTATTTTGACAAGCAAACAATGGTATAATTGAATTTATACATGATTTCTCCTATGTAAGATGAATATAATACCTGGTAACAATAGAATGAAAACAAAAGAGAGGGATTGTGCTAAACTGGAGAGGTTACACTAAGGAGATATGGTCATCAGTTCCTCATCCCTGAAGGCCAGTGGAAGACCTGTAGCCTCATTGTTGAGATACAACCAAGGTATCAACTGGAGCAGGTACAGCAGGAGTCTTTCTGGAACCTCACACAGGTACCATGCTAACCCATACAGTTAATAAGACTTAATGGATTGCCTGAAACTCTTTATCTAGGAGTGAGGCCTCATGAGATTTTCCCCATTCACATTGGTATGTAACTGGTATTTTTGTAGGGCTTGTCTTGTTTAGGTAACCATTTTATTAAGACATACATGCACATAAATGACACTAAAGAGAATCAACATGGCATGTATATATACATATGCATATATATGTGTGTATATACAATAATCCTTAAATAAAAATATGTGTATTAGAAAGGAGTAGGGAGCCAGAGGAGTTTGAAAGAGGAGGAGGACTGATATAAAAATGTAAATATAGTACTCAAGTGTAAAATTCTAAAAGAAACATTCACTTGAATAAGTAAATAAATACAAATATATCTTGAAATCTAGAAAAATGAAGAAATACTATATTCACATAACAGAATAAAATTCTGGATTGGGATAAGGAAATTAGTGATATGATAAAACCCAATTAATTCAGTAGGCTTGTGAAAGACAAGTCTTGGTTTGTGGGTAGGGCCTGTCTGTTAAGCATTTGAGTCTGAGATCACCTCACCTCTATTTGTACCTGTTAGTCCCTGGACAAGGACTCCAAAACAAGGGAGAAAAGGGAGCTGAACTTCAACTCTTGGCAGTAAGAGTGTGAGCCCCTAAGAAAGAATTGCTACATGCATGCATTACACATGTGTATGTCTGCATATTCATGTGTGAGAACACATTTAAATGTGTATACATGAATACAGAAGCCATAAAAACCTAGATGCCATACCTAAAGTATTAACTACCTTGAGTTTTGAGAAAGAGGTCACTCACTGGAAGACCAGTAAGTCTCTGGGGTCCTCTGGCCTCCTTCCAGATCACCAGCAATGAGATTACAAAAATATATCATCATGCTTGCTTTATTTTTTTTTTTTTCATGAGTTCTGAGACTCAAACTCAAATGCTTATAAGGCTCAAATTTTACTAACTGAGCTGTCTTCCTATCTCCTCACTGCCATGTTTTACTTTGTAGTTTGCACACATTTAGACAAGCAGCCCTAGTTTATTCCTGCCCCTGCAAGGTAGACCTTGGAGCCCTAGATGGAGAGGTCAGCACTGGGATGATCAGCAGGTGCTTTCCTCTGTGCTCAGCAGCTAAAAGGGTCTGTTTGCTCAGAAATGATTGCTTCAAGAGCCAAGTTCTGTTTCATGGTCCAAGAAAAGCTAGTGTTCTGTTCACTGGGAAATTTGTGTTTCCATAAAAGTGATTTTAAAACCCTATCTATTATTATAGTGAATAAAATGTGATGTTTGAGCCTATTGTTGGATTTAATCATTATTTTTATGGCATAACTGGGGGTATGGGAGTAGATATAACCACTTTTTTAAAAAATCTCTTTTATTAAGTCATTTATCATAAGCAAAATTCAGTATCTGACCTTGATATGTTATTTGAGCTCCTAACTATGTTTTTTTGCACACTGTTTATTCCTATTTTACATCTCTAAGGCTTACAGAATAGTTATTGCATTTTCTCTAGCAGCAGTATTTAGCACTATATGCTAGCACAATGCTTAAATGGTCAAAAGGGAAGATAATTTGAAATTAAAGCTACTTAGCAGTAAGAATCCACAAGGCCAGGAAAGGTGACATATTAAAGTCATCTACACCCAGGTTTCATTTTCAGCAGGGGATTTAATCTGACCTCCTGGCTTTTTCACAAAGCTCAACTCCAGGCTTTTGATGCTCAGGCCAAGAGGGACAGAAACAAAAGAATGAATACCAAGAAAGTCAATCAGGAGCTGGCAGGATGGCATGGCCAGTGAGATAGATAGAGTTAATTGTCATCTCAAGTGAATCTAGAATCTAACCAGGTCTATGGGTGAGTTATTTTGTATGCAATAATGGATGTGGGAAGACTCATCCATTGTGAGTGACACCATTCCCTAAGTGGATGCTCTAAACTGTGTGAAATGAACTGAAAAGAGCTGAAGACTAGCATTCCTTACTCTGCTTCCTAACTATGGGTGTAATGTGAGCATCTCCTTCAAAATTCTGTCACAGTGACTTCCCCACCATATAGACAGTAACATGAAACTGAGAGACAAATTAACCATTTCTAACTTAACCTATTTTTATCAGAGTATTTTATCACAGAAAAGTCACTGTGAACTTATGCCTTGAGTTTAATGCCTGGAACCCTCATAGAAAAGCTGAGCTGGGTGGTCTATGCCTCTAATCCTATCACTGGTGGTATAGAGACAGGAGGATCCCAGAAACATGCCTGTTTTCATGTTCCTTATACAGATGTTTTTCTTGGTGAAATTTGACTGGCCTTCTCAGTAACATTTCCCTTGTGTCACCAAACATGTCATTTTCTGTCTGAATTTCTAAAACGGTGTCCCCAGGCTTATATGAAGAATTATTGAGGATCAGAACAGAGTTACTTAGCATTCATTTCCAGCACCTGTCATACTAACTGGAAAATTTTACTTATTGAATGAATGGAACTCAGGTATTAAGTGAATGAACATATGAGCAAATGCCACAAAACTCACAACAAAAGTTTTAGAAGAAAATATTTATGTCAAAATTCCAAAGTCTGCAGCTTTAAATATCTTTTGTTTCCATATTTCAACATTATTCTATTCTAGACAATGGTCTGGCCTTCTGGTAGAAAGGACCTCTTACCCAGGAGAAGTTTTATGAGTCATTTAATATTTCTACACGGGACTGAACCTTACACTCTTCCTTTCTCTGTCTGCTGCTTGTTAAAGCTTGTTTTGTGCTATCCCCTCATGTTAAATGCATAGACATAGAGACAGAGGGAAAGGGGAAGAGGGAGAAAGGGAGAGGAAGAGAAGGGGGAGGGGCAGAAGGAGAGGGGAATTGAGAGGGGGAGAAGGGAGAGAGAGGGGGGGAAGGATGGAGAGATTGGGAGGAGGGAGGGGAGAGGGAGAGAGAGGGGGACAGGTGGGAGGAAGGAGGAGAGAGAGAGAGAACAGTCCAAACATAGGAAAAGAGATTAAATTAACTTGAAAAACTAATACACAAAGAATCAATGATGAAACTTACATGTTCTCAGTGGGTATACATCCAGGCTTTGTGGAGCATGACACTTTCAACAAATTAAAGATGGATCAACTCCTTTAAAATATACAAAAGAAGAATTGAAACCTTGATTTAAAAAGAGGATGTGTTTTAATATTCAGAAAAGCCTGTCAATAAGTGACTTGAGCTTTTGAAAGTTGAGTCCAATCTTTCTAAAGGAATCCAAACTTTTGACTTTATGAGATGACATGACATCTAAAAATGGCTTGTGCCAAGTTAATAACTATTATGGAAAGCATGTCATTCACATGCCTTGGGTTTGTTTATATATGCCAGATCCTTAGAAATATGTATGTTTAAAAAAATAACCTGGTTTCCCCCCATAGAAGGGAGCTTCTAGAACTCTGAGCACCCAAAAAGCCTGAATCATGGTAAATTCCTGGAGTGGTCATTAAAATTTGATGATGAAAATATCTGTGCATATCTGTAGATGTAGAAATGTATCATGAGGAATTTACATCCAATTTCTCCTTTTTTACATGCTAGGGTAACCTTTAACTAAAATATTGTTCCTCTATACTATTTGGCTATCAAGAACAGAGACTTTTTAGAATAGTTTAGGTGGACAGATAGACTCATTATCGAAGGTGGGCAAACTGCTTCCATCTCTGCCTTCCTCTTACCTTCTCTCCATGTCATCAGGTGTAACTGAGCCATATCCCAAAGACTCTGATAGGTACTGATTCAGTATCTCCCCCATACAGTGGGTACCAGTCATCAGTCAAAAATACATGTTCCGACCACAGTGGCAGGTGTGAAGAGATCATAGAGTGCATAAAATATAGACCAGGATTTTGTCTGTGCTTGTTCATAAGTGAATTATGTTTTGAGATAGCTATAAGAAAACTGGTAGCTAAGAAGAATTCCCTGAGTGATTGCAATTTGAGCTAGAAGTTTTGTTTTGGATGGGAGTTCATGAGGAAGACTCACAAGAAATAGCAATTCTGAGTGCCAAGTACTGGGGGTGAGAGGGTAGCATAAAAAAAGAGTACTATAGCATGGTAACCCAAACCTCTGCCTTACTTAGAATTCATAGGAGTTCAATGCAACTCAGGTCCTGACCCGTCTTTCTGTATCTGTACTGACTCCTTCTCTGGCCTTTGACCCAGGTACATATGGGTCACTTATAACGTGGCTGCTACCAATTGAAGTGTACACTTCTTAAATGCTTGTTGTGCCTGTTCTCTAGAAGACTGTGTGGAAAAACTAGAAGAGGGTCTAGACATCTCAGTAATGTTTTCATATTGACTATACGCTAAAACATTGTTGTAATTCTATTATTGTAAATAAAATATGCTACTAAAATTAACTTCCTGGGCCAGAAGGTAGCTCAGCACATAAAGGTGCAGTCTATGGAAAGCCTGACAACTTGAGTTTGATCCTTATAGCCCATATGGTAAGAGAGAACCAAATTCTATAAGTTGTCCCCTAACCTCCATATGCTATATACACACCAAAATACATAATCATATGCATGCATGCATACACATAAAGTAAATAAATAATTTTTTGTAGAATTTAAGTTAAAATGTGGTTAGTGTAGCCTTTCATTGGTGTAGCTTCTTAGAAAATTCAAAATTGCACATACATTTAGACTTGTAGCTCACATTTTTGCCTCTGTCAGGCATTGGTCTTCCAGAAGTGTTCATTGGTATGGTATCATACAAAGGACCTAAGAAGTAAGAGCCTGTATTTCAGACAAATGACTTCATGAAATAACGATGTTTGTCACATAGCCTGCTCCTATTAATGCCATAACTTGGATGTCAGACTCTAGTAATTTCTTTTTTCATGCTAGGGCATTCTATGTGCTAAATTACCTGTGTAAATGATTTACAAATGGGATTACTGTCATGGAAGCCCCAGATGAGACATGCCTGGAAGGACTTGTTTGATTAGGGGAAAGGTGGCCCTCTCTTCTCATTCTACACCATTTTGCATTTGTTTGCCGTACCATGTATGGTTATCTGTGGGACTTGATCCTACTGCAGGGGGCAGTAGAAAATATGCAGGTTCATACTGTAAAAGTATGAAGCTTTAGAGCTGGCCCTTGGTGTGAACACTGGATGAAGTATGTTTCACAAGGAGACCATTGTAAATAGACACAGTTGTAAACAGTATGCCTCCTTATATTTCAGCTTTGATAGACATGTTTGTTTCCAACTAGTAAGATATGTGTGGAAGAACATCTTATGCCTTGACTAAACCGTTGCCACAATCAGAAATATATGATGTTGATTTTTTCAAAGAAACTCTAAGAGTCTAAGAAAAATAAATATTCTATATCTTATTGAGAAAGGCAAAAGATATGGATAACCAGAGGCTGGTGAATATGGAATTGCATTTATATCTTGGTCAGAGGTTATCATCTTTGAGTGCAAAAATTTATCTGGATTCTCAAAGAACCTCAAAGGGGAGAGTTTCTTTTCAAATCACAAACCTGCCTTTTCATACTCTGGTGTCAGGAGCTGAAGAAAGGGTTGTCTTCTCAAATCTAATCTTGCTGTAGCTTCTCAGGCATTTCCCTATTTGTTTGGCAGGACCTTTCTGGATTCCTTCTCTTGAAGGTTAGTAGATTCCTTTCTTCCATCTTTTTCTTTCCTCTGAGGACCCTCCCCCAAACACACACACACCAGCCACAAAGCACTGTCTGCTTCTTACACCTTGATTTTCTTCTTGCAATATGATTCAGAGTGGATTTGGAGAAGACCTTGTAACTCTGCCAGCTCATTACATTTTCAGTTAACATTCCTGTGCGTAGAACTTCAGTTCTTAGAAAAAAAAATGTAGGTACTTTCATGAAAGAACAACTTGTCTAGATCATAATACCTTGTTAAATTGAATAGATCCTTGTCTTAGCTGCTAAGTAAGTTAATGTTCCTTTGAAAATGTCATTCATTTGAGAAACAGTAGGCACAAGAGTTTTTACCTCTCTTCATTTAACTTCAATTTCATGAAGATTATTTATTTAATTAAATAAATTCGAGTAACCTCTGAAATTTCCAGTTTCTACACAAAATCCAAATGTCTTTCTATATAGTGCAAATATTTTCATGGTCTATTCCAAGTTCAAGTACAGATTGATAAGCCAACATCTGATCTGCTTCAGTACCCTCAGCACATGCCAAGATGTACAATATTCCTCGAGCACATTCCACTTCCTCATTGTACCTGCCACTTAACTTGATTCTTTCCCATTCTGGAGTCCTGTAATGCACCTCCTTCTAATGAACTAGGTTCTATGCTCCTGAACACCTACTTTCTCAGCTCCCCATGTTATAGTTATTTTACTTGTCTCTACGATCCTAGTGAATTCTAACCCAAGGTATTCATATTAGTGAGAGTTCTCTAGAGAAGCAGAACTCACAGAACAAATATATACAAAAGTTGTTCAGTCCACAAAGCTGGAGGTCTCATCTGGTCTTCTGCTGGAATCTTGAAGAAATAGGTCCCAATGCCAGTGAAGAAATGGACTTGCTAGTTAGGCAAAAACAAGCAGGAGAAGAGTAAAAGCTTCCTTCTTCTATGTCCTTGTATAGGCATCTATCAGCTGGTGTAGCCCAGATTAAAGGTATGTATATTTCTACCTCAAGATCCAGGTT
This sequence comes from Rhynchomys soricoides, assembly GCA_019843965.1. Lineage (NCBI taxonomy): Eukaryota > Metazoa > Chordata > Mammalia > Rodentia > Muridae > Rhynchomys > Rhynchomys soricoides. Next base: position 1,411,806 of record JADRCH010000064.1, on the reverse strand, counting down.
AGAAGTAGATCTTCCAATTTCAAATTAAGCAAGAATTCTGTGACCACAAGTGTGCCCTCCATTTTTTTTTTATTTATTTAGTTCTAGAAAGAGTCAAGTTGATAACCAAGAACAGTCATCACAGTATTTATATTTATATTACATTTATATCTGGCTTTGCCTCTGGAGTAAGACTGGCAGTTGTGAATGAAAATCAGTTCCATACTGCCTGTGATAAGTAGCCAGAGCATCTATCACAACCCTACCTCTTGTCTATACTTTTGTTTCTTATTCCAAGTTACTTAGTTTTATTTAAATGAAACAGACTAGATTCAAATCCAATCACCATTTGGATGACTTAGCTTAATATACTTTTGTTAATAGCAACGATCTAGAGTTGGAAGGACCAATATAAATTTGATATATTGTATGTAGACTTTACAGAGTGACTCAAAAAAACCACACCTGCTTTTAGATGCTGTTCTTCCTCTAATGCTGCTACGGACCATTGTAGTTTTGAAACAAGGAAAAACAGGGTGTGGATTTCCACTGGGTGGCTACCGGCACTGCCTTTGCAGTCCTTTGCTTTGCTTCCTGGCCTGTCCAAATCCCAGACTAATGGCTAAACCCAAGCTGAAAGGTAACACTGAATTCACCTTCACCATTACTATCAGCCAAGAAAACTATCAGGTAGGCTACATGCTCCTAAAGTTGGCTCATGTTGTTTTAATTGTTATGTTTTTATTATTATTTGAAAATGAACAATTATGTTAGAGGGCTTTGATTTTGAATTTCCAAATAATACATACCCATAAATACCATCTTTTAAACAGAACTGTAAACCAAGTACGCATTTCTAAGACCAATCAAGACCAATAAAACACATTTTAAGTTAAATATCTGTTTTGTGAAGCTTATGTTTTATGAGTAAACATGGGCAAGTTATAGATAGATCTTTTTAAAGCATTTCTTATGTATATCCTTTTATATGTGTTCTTGTGTTTATAAAAAGTTATTCTTAAAAATCCTGAGTTCAATTAAACAAACCCTCAACCCCCACTTTCCCCTAAATATCACTATAACTGAAACACAGATGCTGCAAATGAGAACAGAATTGCTGTGCAGTTCAGCCTTGTGGACTTTGAAAGAGGTCTTCTTCCCCTGTGATGTGGTAGTAGTTCTGCCATGATGGTAATGCTGTTAGTAATGAAAACTAAGCTGTTGCCCCGGCATTTGACTGACAGTGAGTGCCACAATACCCTCAGGGATGAAATCAAATGCTGTGTTACCATTTATCTCATGACTTTTGTGGCTCAATAATTTATCTTCATAAGACACCAATGACAGCTCTGATTTTGTTGTTTCTACAAGTTAAATATATGATGCCTTTGCAAAATGTTTTGGGAGTTTCTAACTATGGATATAGATATATAATTTGTAAACAAGTTCATGCATGGGTAGCTCATATATAACTATGGACAGTTAAGACTGTCTCAAAGTTTGATGGCATTCTCCACTTAAAGAGTCATTCTGAGAGATTTCAGCACTATGCATTTTTGATGAGTGATGGAAGGATCATAAAAGAAGTAAAAGTAAACTGGGAACCAAATGCAGAAAGCTAGACCTAGAGATGGGTAAATGAATTTTACAGAACCATCATAGGATAAGCTACCAAAATGAAATTTAAAAGTTAATTCTACTGAGCTTCTGAACTAAGCCATTTTCTTGCTCACTTTTGAGTGGTGAACAATAATAATTCATATGTCTAAGTATATTATTGAATTTATTTAGCTCTGTACATACACATTAGGGACATATTTATTTGGAGGGACGTGAAGGGATGTCAGTAAGGAGCTGTCATATTTTACTCATAGTTGATAGCTGCTAAAGTGATTCTCTCACGAATTCTCTAATTATGACCCTTCTTTACTCTATAAATTTCTAATTTGGATGAAATTCAACCTTCTTAAGATGAAATCTAAATCTTTTATTGTCTACTTCTATCTAACACCACTTATTATTTCTCCCATTGAACACAGTATGAATTTCAATTGCTCTCACTCAAGCCTAGGAAACCTACTTGTTCGTTCAACAAATGTGTATTGAATGAATAGTCACATTTCTGGGGACTTAAGGATAGAAATAAGTGAGCAACATGTATTCAGTTATGTATTCAGGAAGCTAAGGGAGATGGGGGCATCCTCTACATTCTCATGATCCCTCTTGCCAAGTAGCATTACTGGCCATTTCCGTGAGATCCAACCCACTTTGTATTCCCTCCCCTCTACCTCCTCCACTCTTCACCTACCACTTGTCCTCCCCAACTTTACATATTCCCCCTTCCATCATATCATTCTTTTTTCTCATATTTTCATAGTTCTTGACACTGTCTTTGATAATATCTCATCCATCCCAAGTCCACCCCTACTTCTCCAACCTCCCAAGTTTGTGTCCTCTTTTTTGTGGATATTTTTTAACCCATGAAATAGTTTTTTTTTTTTTTTTCTGTTCTTATGTTCTTGAGTATGTGGCCTTCCATTGGAGCATGGTGGACCTACCAGGAACCACACCCAAAGGACACTGATTCTTCCTCTTCCAGCAACTATACATTGCCAATAGCTCTGCTGCTGTGGGGAAACGTTATGTCTACTTTCCTTCTCCAAGTCAGGATTTTGTTAGGCAGGAGCTTGCTCAAGTTTTATACAGACTGTCACAACTGTGGTAAGTTTATAGACCCAAATGTCTTTCTCTGTCTGGAAAACACTATGCCTTGTTGTAATCCATTACCTCTGACTCTTACCAATATTGCTGCTTCCTCTTCCACAATGACTCCTGAGACCTGAGAGGAGAAGCTTCTTTTGAAGCAGATGCTGATTAACACAGAATGCCACAACTTGTTAAGGCACAGAGAATAAGACACTATGGAATGCTTGCATAGTTCTTTTAAGCCCACTGAATCTACATAGTGCTTCCAGTATGTGCCTGGGTATAAGGTGGCACCCTGGAACATAGGCAACATATCAGGGACTAAATGCCTAGAGAAGCCAGCAATTGACAATAGCTCCATAGTGAGGAGTGAGACATCATAAGAACATTCCTATCCATTCTGGAATTTGGACTGGCTAGATCTTGTTCAGGGTTTGTGCACCAGTCACAGCTGCTGTGAATTCTTGTTTGCAGTTTTCCTGTCATGTCAGCAGTCGTCCACTGCTTCAGGCTCTTACAATCATTCTGTCCTTACATATTGTAAATCTCTTTAATTTAATATAAGGCAGTATCTGCTTCCTTCTCCACATATACCACCCCCCATTAATCAGTACATACCTCTGAAACCTAGGGTCATATTTCAAGCTGTGACTCTTCCCCTGGAAAGTCTGAGCTGTAAGGCAGTATGTCAGATGAATGATATCATTCAACTTTACTTGTACACGGAATAATTCCTTTATCCTCTTGAATTACCTGCCTTCTAACAAAGATAGAAGAAATAAGTGCTAAGTAATAAAGCATGTGTAGTTATCTTTGGGAAATGACTATGTTTATAGTAGAATTTTATAACTTATCAAACAGACTAGAATGAAAAATGTTATCATAATAAAATTTAATAATTAAAATGTAGCTTCTATTCTTATTATAGATCATTATATATATGTTGCTAGACACAGCTAAAAATATGTACTTGAAACATGAATTATAATGAAGTTGATTAAATAACTAATGACAAATTCTCTCTGAACCTAATCTTTTTGCTATTATACAAAATATGTTAGAAATACGTATCTAAATTTTAATGTTATTGTTCTAATCTACATAAAATTTTTGAAAATAGGATTGAATTTCAAATAGTGTATTAAAATATGCAAGTTTAATTTTACATTAAAAATATGTCTGCAAGGACTATTTTTGTTAATCTGTATCAGTCTTTCAGTTAAAAATAATCTCTTAAAAGAAAATAATGTGAAATATCAGTTTCTCTTCAGAGCCAAGCTATCGTAAACAGTTTTGTTACTAAATCTTGACTCTAATCAGAGATAATGAATTTTACTGAAAAAGAATGTCTTTCTCATGATGACTATTCAATCCCTAATTGATAATTTAGGCTTTGTTTCTGTTCTTTGCACTTATGCCATTAAGCTGTTGTAACCACATATGTTCATATGGCATTTGACTCCATTAAAAAATATTTTGGTCTATCTTCAGTGCCAGAATCATTGTCTTGATACAATAGGAGATAAACCATATAATCAAGTACTTAGATAAGGAAGAAAAATTATCCCAGTTGTCTGTCCATATTACTTTCCAGACTCATCATGAGTTAATCCAACATATCCAAGCCAAGTACTTACTATTTGAAACATGTTCAAGTCTCTGTACATCACATTAGTGCAAAATTGTTACTGTGGTTAACAAATACAAGTATCCCAAGAACAAAACCACCTTGAATCGGTTTTGAGGTAATAGTAAGCTTCATCTATGAAAGTAGAAAACTTTAATGTTCACAAGATACAGGAAACAGATCAAAGAAAAGTGTCACCATGCTGACACAGTAGCAGTCAAGCACCTTCCTTTAGATATGTGGACAGAATCTATAAAAAAGGATGGGATTATCTGTTAAAATCTCTCTGTACAAGAGAATGAATCAACTCAAGTATATATGAAAAATAGTTTTGCCATGAATTTCAAAGGACTCAGACTAGTTCATTTGTTTTATGGCATAAATATTGTTTAATTGTTTCCATATGGATAAAGCTAATTAGGAACTATGGCATGTGTCCCTGTGAGTTCTGACTGAGCTCAAACATTGACAACAGTTGGGAATCTTTTGTTTAAACAAATAAGAAAATCAACAGTGAAAAGTGTGTGATTTCCATTTGCTTGAGTTCCCATTGAGAGCAGGATAGGAAAATACATACTAAAGGAAGGGACTGCATACAGAAAAAAAAACAAAAGCTCTCTTCTGTCTTTGCATAGTTCAGAGACAAAAAGAAGGGTCAGACTCCTTCCAGCACAGCCATTTCATGTCCAGGGTTCACATATGACAACCACAGGAATTTCTAGTAGAAGTCGTGCTCAATAAAATGCAAAGTTGTTTCTTGAAATGCCAACATTTTGATGCGGTTTTGATGACTTTCTCAGAGAATAACAAGGTTCAGCTAGGATCTGCATTTTTATTATTTGTGGTGCCCTTTGGGGGGAAAATATTTGGTCTTTTTAAAGTCACACAAAGCTTAAATCAAGCAATCTCACTGTACGTTAGTTCATAAAGCTAAGAAAAAGAGATTAATGTTTTACTTAATGAAGCTAATCATGACTTACTAAAAACCGTAATTAGCGAGAATAACTATTACATTCACATTAACCTTGTTTGTATGTTTTAGCATAGAGTCACTTTGATATATTATATTTCTACTATAATTTGAGAAAATAAGGCTCTTGAGAAATACAAATACAATGTTACATATATGATATATATGAGATAACATTTCATTCTTATCAAAAATGTTAAAACCAGCTACCATCATTGAGTTTTCAAAATTGCAATAGCTGGGGAAAAGGGAGAATTAACTGCATATTGATTCCTATAACTTAAATTTTATTACCAGGGTTGTAAATTACTACTAGATACTGGCGTGTCCTCTGACAAACACACGTGTTCTCTCCTCTCTTCTCTTCTCTTCTTCTCTGCTGCCTCCTCTTCTTTCTCTTCTTTCTCCTCCTTTCCCTCTCTCAATTCTGGGAATTTAATGTAGAGTCTAAGACAAATTATGCAAATATTCTTTTACTGAATTGTATGTTTTCTTCTTACTTTGTAATTCTGACACAGGGTCTTAATTAATTACATAGGTCAGCCTTGATTTGACACTATAGTCCAAGCAAACCTCAAATTTGTGATCCTCTGTCTCAGCCTACACCACAGTGGGTTTATAAGCCTTGAACCACAAGAACGCATACTTTCTTCCCTTTTATGGTTCTGGAGTGGAGCCCAGTAACTTTGCAATGCTATTCCAGGCAGTCACTCTCCCCCTGATCTACATCCTTGTGTATTACTTTTGATCTCATTTGCTCATTTTCTGAATTCACCCATAAGATGAATACCTAACTGGATTTTGAATGTTCATGTGTGAGATTCAATTTTCAAGTAAATACAGACTGATGAAGATTATTATGTGCAAGTGTCCATATCACATTTTATACAAAGAAATCAGGGTTTGGCATCATTCATGTCCACATTACTTGAGTATTTCTGCCTTTGAGCAGGAAAAAAAAAATCATTACACATAAAGCATTGTTTATCCAAAATATTTAAAGAGAGTAGTTGTACTAAGAAATTTTGCTTTAATAAGTAAATATGGTTATTTCCATATCATCCTAACAACAGTGTTTTGCCTGGCATCGGGTTGAATGAGGTGGATAGAGGGGTTGCTGACTCTTTCTCTACTCACCATGTTTTCGGGATGATTTAGTTCAAGACCATGTTTTTCATGAATATGTTTTCATGAATATATTCATTAAAAGGCTAAATCCATGACCCTTGGCTTTTGATAAATTGAACAATCTTAAAATACTAGTAATATATTCACATTTATTGAATATATTTAAGAGAAGTATATTCATGAATATATTCATAAGAATACATTCATATTCATAGAATATATTCAAAAAGAATATTGGGCAACAGAATTACCTGATAGATTGGTAATAAATTTGTAAAATTGGTAGTTTGTCAATTGATATTTTTGTGTGTGCAAATATCTTTAGCTAATCTTTTGGAGAATGAGTTTTCACTGAATTGATTCAGATCCTATCTTTGGCTCTAGTATATGTGGAACTGTTTAAGGGAAGACACAAACCCCACTCCTGTGGCTTAAATGCTGCCCATTAACTCTGGAAAACAGGCAAGACTGCCAATCTTGAAAAAGGAAATAAGCTCAAAACCAGGCTCTGCCTCAGACCAAGAACTGCTTCACCATCCCCCTCTAGTCCACCCCTCCCTGAACTCTGTGCTTCCTCTTTCTCCTTCTTTGAAGAGACTGCGGGATACCTTTGGGGAGATTCATCAGTGAATGTGGTTCTTGACATACTCATGGAAATCTGAGCTAAACAAAACTGTGATCTGGTTCTGATTGGTAGCCCTTCAGACCATGCTTTGCCTTAGCTTCTTCAGCTGTGGATATTGACGTAAAAAGGGATTGTATAATGATACTTGAGAATCATGAAAAGTTTTGTCTTGTAAAGATTTCTGAACACACAAAAATCAAAATTAATTCAAAATGAAGCATGTCATAAACCTGAGATATTTGCTCCCACATCACATTGCAAGACCTCACTGCAGCCCCAGTTCCTTAACATAATGTAGACAATGTGCATACAGATACATCGTGCAGTGTCAGCAAGTGCTGCCTGAAAACACTCAGCTCCAACTTAAGGTCATTGTAGATGGTGAATTGGAGTGATGTGCTACACAGACTAAGTTCTCTGCTCCTATAGAAACATAGTGGCCTATTTACAGAAAACAAAGACTTAATGTTTTCCTCCCTTCCTCCTTCAACTTGTAAGCTTCAAATTAGTATATCTTTCAGTTATATTGTATTAGATTATTGGATTTCTTACATCTCCTATTTGAGTTATTGACTGTTTCCTAAAACTTCATTAAATTAATTTGGGCTTGGAGTTAGGATAGAATTTCTAACTATTGCTCAAATGACCATTAATTATCTGGCATTTTATATTTATGTGAATTGGTATTCTCAGTAAAAATGATTATAAAATAACATCAACTCTGACAAAACTCTAAAAAAGTGTTCAAAATATTCTATACCTGAGGTATAAAAAGCTCACCTAAGAGTTATATCTTTATATAAATATAAACAGGCAAGTCAACATTATTAGTATGTAAATTTGCTTCAATCTTTAATAAGTTATAAAATGTATATGTAAACAAAACAAATTTTTATCATAAATATATTTGTGATTTGTTATTTTTGTTTGATTAATACGTATATTTTATATACCTGTTTACGTGTTGTAATGATCTTGAAAGAAGTTTAAGAACATAACTCAGATGGGATGTAGTGACTAGCCACAGGAGCATCCATTCTCAAGCTCTGTGTGCTATTTCAAACATATGGCCACAGCCACACAAGGAGTGGCTTTTTCTGGGCTTCACTGTGAGGTACAATTTCTAAACAAAGCATTAACTTTAAAACATTTGAGACCAGAAAATTGACTATCGACATTCAAGATAATTGAGCTTTAATAGTTGCAGGATAACAGAAGATAAACCTGAGGATGAAGTAGTTCTTAGAGGTCCAGAGATGATGGACTTTAGTCCAAAAAGGAGGGCTACAGTATAGTTCAGTATTGAAGGACTTGCTTGGAATGCCTGTAATATGTAACTGAATCCCCAGGCAGAGAGGGGAAGAGGAAAAGAAAAAGAAAAAGCAAAGAGATAATAAATACATATGAAATTGCCTCAGAGAGAAAATGTCAATGAAAATAAGATTGTCTATATAGTTTAAAGCAGAAAAAAAAATCTGTGGAATTCTTTATTGGACTGTTGTGGCCCTTCTGATTTAAAACACTTTGCTATAAAGTGTCTATGAGGCATAATGAATCCTGAGGGGATTCAGAGCAGATAGTCAAGGCAGAACCCTGGAGGCAGAAACTGAAGCAAAGACCATTGGGGAATACTGCTTACTGGGTGGTTTTCCCTGGCTTGTTCAGTTTTCTTCCTCATAGAACCCAAGACTACTCACAAAGACATGTCACCGTCCAAAGTGAGCTGGGTCTCTAGCATCAATCATGAATCAAAAAAAATGTCCCATAGACTTTCCTAAGGTAATCCAATGAAGGCATTTTCTGAGGTTCCCCTTCCCAGATAAGTCTAGCTTATATCATATTGACAAAGACCTAACCCGGAAAATACTTTACAATTTCTTGATGACTTCTGTGAAAATTTACCCCATTATACCTTAGCAATAAAAATGGCTCAGCTATTCAACATTTTCAGTGTATTTGTTAAGGTTCACAAATACACTCTTGTCTTGCAAGGCAGTGTGTGTGTGTGTGTTGATACAATCATTATGCATGATTGTACAGCTCAATGAATTAAACAAAACCACACATACCTATATAACAACACTGGATCATCAAAAGAAAATTACCAAATCTAAAGTGGATTTAAATTAAAACCAATGGGTTTTCAGTAGTGCATTAAGTGACCCAATAGGCAGGGAATGATAAATAAATAGTACCCTAAAATGTCATTGTGGTATATAATAAGGAAAATCCGGTTGTGGATGTAGTATTGTGTTAGTAAAGATGATTCCATAGGAATGAAAAACTAATGTTGATTATCTGTATCATAGAAATATATCACTGTAAAAAATTAAGTCTAGGCATACACGGCACAGGAATGTCAGAGCAGCCGGGAACAGAACTCTTCTGGTCTCCATCTGCATCCCGAAGCTAAGACTGTCTCACAGCCCTTTGTACCCAAATCCTGCCCAGAGAGAGCTGGTCTCCATAGGAGTGCTGACACACTTGATATCACCTCAAAGGCCCACTGGAGGGACAAGCTAAAATCAGTGACAGCAAGACCAACTAACACCAGAGATAAGCTTATGGTAACAGCCAAGAAAAAGAACCTAAGCAACAGAAACCAAGGCAACTTGGCAACATCAGAACCCAGTTCTCCCAGCATAGCAAGTCCTGGATACCCCAACAAACCAGAAAAGTAAGATTCAGATATAAAAATCACATCTCATGATGATTACTGAGGACTTTAAGAAGGACACAAATAACTCACTTAAAGAAATACAGGAGAACACAGGTAAACAAGTAGTAGCCCTTAAACAGGAAACACAAAAATCCCTTAAAGAATTAAAGGAAAACACAACCAAATAGGTAAAGGAATTGAACAAAACAATCCAGGATCTAAAATTGGAAATAGAAATAATAAAGTAACCACAAAGGGAGACAACTCTGGAGATAGAAAACCTAGGAAAGAGATCAGGAGTCATAGATGCAAGCATCACCAGCAGAATACAAGAGATAGAAGAAAGACTCTCAGGGGCAGAAGATACCATAGAAAACATTGACACACAGTCAAAGAAAATGCAAAATGCAAAAAGCTCCTAACCTAAAACATATAGGAAATCCAGGACACAATGAAAAGACCAGACCTAAGGATAATAGGCGTAAAAGGTAGTGATGATTCCCAACTTAAAGGGCCAGTAAAGATATTCAACAAAATTATAGAAGAAATGTCCCTAACCTAAATAAAAAGATGCCAATGAACATACAAGAAACCTACAGAACTCCAAATAGACTGGACAAGAAAAGAATTTCTCACATCACATATCAAAATGCCAAATACACAAAACAAAGAATATTAAAAGCAGTAAGTGAAAGATGTCAAATAATATATAAAGGCAGAGAACTATCAGAATTACACCAGATTTCCCACTAGAGACTGTAAAAGCTAGAAGATCCTGGGCAGATGTCATACAGACTCTAAGAGAACACAAATGCCAGCCCAGGCTACTATATCCAGCAAAACTCTCAATTACCAATGGAGAAACCAAGATAGTCTATGACAAAACAAAATTTAAACAATATCTTTCCACAAATCTAGCCCTACAAAGGATAATAGATGGAAAACTCCAATACAAGGAGGGAAAATACACCCTAGAAAAAACTAGAAAGTAATCTTCTTTCAACAAACCCAAAATAAGATAGCCACACAAACATAAAATTAATATCAAAAATAACAGTAAGCAACAAACACTATTACTTAATATCTCAATATCAATGGACTCAATTCCCCAATAAAAAGACATAGACTAACATACTGGGTGCATAAACAGGACCAAGAATTTTGCTGCATACAGGAAATGCTTGACATACAGATAATACCTCCAATAAAAGGACTGGAAAACATTTTTCAAGCAAATGGTCCCAAGAAACAAGCTGGAATAGCCATTCTAATATCGAATAAAATCGACTCTCAACTAAAAGTAATCAAAAATGATAAGGAAGGACACTTCATACTCATCAAAGGCAATATCAACCAAGATGAACTCTTAATTCTGAACTAATTCCGAATTAATGCTCCAAATGCCAGGGCAACCACATTCATAAAAGAAACTTTATTAAAACTCAAAGCACACATTGCATCTCGCACAATAGTAGTAGGAGACTTCAACACCCCATTCTCAGCAATGGACAGATCATGGAAACAGAAACTTAACAGAGACACACTGAAACTAACAGTAGTTATGAACCAAATGGATTTAACAAATATCTATAGAACATTTCATACTACCTTCTTCTCCACACCTCATGGTACCTTCTCCAAAACTGACCATATAATCAGTCACAAAACAGGCCTCACAGATACAAGAAGATTGAAATGATCCCATGCATCCTATCAAATCACCACAGACTAAGGCTGGTCTTCAATATCAACAAAAATAATAGAAATCCCACATACACATGAAAAGTGAACAACACTTTATAATAACTTGGTCAAGGAAAAAAATAAAGAAAGAAATTAAAGACTTTTTAGAATTTAATGAAAATGAAGGTACAACATACCAAAACTTATGGGACACAATGAAAGCAGTATTAAGAGGAAGATTCATAGCTCTGAGTGACTCCAAAAAGAAAGTGGAGAGAGAATATACTAGCAGCTTAACAGCACACCTGAAAGCTCTAAAACTAAAAGAAGTAAAATACAGCCAAGAGGAGGCGATGGCAGGAAATAGTCACTCATGGCTGAGATTAACCAAAGAGAAGCAAAAAGAGCTGTACAAAAAAGTAACAAAACCAGAAGCTGGTTCTTTGAGAAAATCAACAAGATAGATAAACCCTTAGCCAGACTAACCAGAGGGCACAGAGACAGTATCCAAATTAACAAAATCAGAAATGAAAAGGGAGATATAACAGAACTGAGGAAATTCAAGAAATCATCAGATCCTACTATAAAAGCCTGTACTCAACAAAACTGGAAAATCTGGATGAAATGAACAATTTTCCAGACAGATACCAGATACCAAAGTTAAACCAGGATCAGATAAACCATCTAAACAGCCCCATAACCCAAAATACATAGAAGCAGCCATGAAAAGTCTCCAAACCAAAAAAAAAAAAAAAAAAAATCCCAGGACCAGATGGGTTTAGTGAAGAATTCTCTAAGTCTTTCATAGAAGACCTAATACCAATTCTCTTCAAACTATTCCACAAAATAGAAACAGAAGGAACACTACCCAATTCACTCTACAAAACCACAATTATGCTTATACTTAAACCACACAAAAGCCCTACAAAGAAAGAGAACTGCAGACCAAATTTTCTTAATAATATTGACATGAAAATACTCAATAAAATTCTTGCAAACTGCATCCAAGAACACATAAAAACTATCATTCACCATGATCAAGCAGGCTTCATCCCTGGGATGCAAGGATGGCTCAATGTACAAAAATTCATCAATGTAATCTACTATATAAACAAACTCAAATAAAAAAAAAACACATAATCATCTCATTAGATGCTGAGAAAGCTTTTGACAAAATTCAACACCCCTTCATGGTAAAAGTCTTGGAAAGATCAGAAATTCAAGGCACATACATAAACATTGTAGAGGCAATATACAGCAAAACAATAGCCAACATCAAACTAAATGGAGAGAAACTTAAAGCAATCCCACTAAAATCAGGGACTATACAAGGCTGCCCACTCTCTCCATACCTATTTATTCAATATAATACTCAAGGTCCTAGCCAGAGCAATTAGACAAAAAAAAAAAAAAAAAAAAAACTGTCAAAGGGATGCAAATTGGAAAGGAAGAAATCAAAATATCACTATTTGCAGATGATATGATAATATGCTTATGTGACCCCAAACATTCCACCAAAGAACTCCTAAACCAGATAAACAACTTCTGCAAAGTGGCTGAAAATTAACTCAAACAAATCAGTAGCCTTCCTCTACTCAAAGAATAAACAGGCTGAGAAAGAAATAAAGGAAATGACACTCTTCACAATAGTCACAGATAATACAAAATACCTTGGTGTAATGCTAACCAAAGGGAAAGATCTATATGACAAGAACTTCAAGTCCCCGAAGAAAGAAATAGAAGAACATCTCAGAAGATGGAAAAATCTCCCATGCTCATGGATTGTCAGGGTTAATGTAGTAATAATGGCCATCTTGCCTAAAGCAATCTACAGATTCAATGCAATCCCCATCAAAATTCCTACTCAATTCTTCATAGAGTCAGAAAGAGAAATTAGTTAATTCACTTGGAATTACCAAAAACTAGGATAGCAAAAACTATTCTCAACAATAAAAGAACTTCCGGGGGAATCACCATCCCTGACCTCAAGTTCTATTACAAAGCAATAGTGATAAAACCTGCATAGTATTGGTACAGTGATAGGCAGGTAGATCAATGGAATAGAATTGAAGACCTAGAAATGAACTCACACACCTATGATCACTTGATCTTTGACAAAGGAGCTAAAACCATCCACTGGGATAAAAGACAGAATTTTCAACAAATGGTGCTGGTTCAACTGGCAGTCAGCATGTAGAAGAATGCACATCAATCCATTCTTATCTCCTGGAACAAAGTTCAAGTCCAAGTGGATCAAGGACCTCCACTTAAAACCAGATACACTGAAATTAATAAAAGAGAAAGTGGGGAAGAGCCTCGAACACATGGGCACAGGGGAAATTTCCTGAACAGAATACTAATGGCTTAGGCTCTAAGATCAACAGTTGACAAATGGGACCTCATAAAATTTCAAAGCTTCTGTAAGACAAAGGATCCTGTCAACAGGACTAAATGGCAACCAACAGATTGGGAAAATATCTTTACCAACCCTATGTCCGGTAGAGTGCTAATATCCAATATATACAATGAACTCAAGAAGTTAGACTACAGAGAACCGAATAACCCTATTAACCCTACAGAGCTAAACAGAGAATTCTCAACTGAGGAATCTCAACGACCGAGAAGCACCTAAAGAAATGTTCAGCAAAGAAATAAAATTATGTGTTATTATATTTTAGTTCTCATGACCACTTCTACCTGCTCTGTTGTAGCTTGCCCCTCTGCTTTCCTACTGTTTGTATCCAATAGTAACTAATACATCTCTGGGGATACACAGACAAACATGAATCAGGCACATAAAGTCATGAACCAATAATCAATGTAAGAAAATAAAGTAAATAATTTTAAATACTATATTAATTTTAAAAAGTAGCTTTCATTTCTCACACCTATTGGGTTAGTTCAAAGTGTAAGTATGTAACCAAGATATATCTGGAACATCATGCCTATAAATATTATTTAATGTGCTCATGGGTAGGATATTTTTCCCATTTGTATTTTTACCGCTTGGAAGAAAAACTATCAAAAAGCAGTTGACACTCAAAAATGATTGTTGTTGAATGGAAGATTGCAGAGAAGAGGTGGTTCATAAATATCTGGAGATGTGCCCTTTCTGGTTCATTTCTCATTAATAGCCCAGTTGACTGAAATGATATTGAGCAGAAATTCATGGAAGATGCCCCTGATGGCAAGGGTCACTAGAAGAACAGGTAATAGAGACAGACAGACAGACAAATAAACAGTTTGCTGAGGATAAGGACTAAACGTATGCCTATGTTGGCAACACAAAGGTGTCATCCAGGCAGTGCCTTTAAGTAAAGGATGAAATTCACTCAGTAGCAAGCATTAAAAAAAAAGAGAGTTGTATTAGAGGGGAGTAATACAGAATTATCTGAAACTCAGAGCTGTGGTTTTATTAGGCATTTTATGATGTAATTCAAAAATAATGATTTCCATTCAAATGTAAAAGATTGTATATACACATAACATTTGAAGATGTCTTTTGCAGTTTAGGACTCTGATCATAGTGACTTTCAAATTTGAATATTTCTGAGAGCTGAGTAGGCAGATAACCTATGTAAGTTAAGAACAGGCCATTACTGGAATTATCTGGTACAAAAAAAGGATAAATGAAAATGAAAAATGGCCTTTCACTTAATGAAAGCCACTTAAACTTACAGTACTCTGTATTTATGGTAAAACCAAAACTTTGACAAACATTTGGAATAAAATATGATATTTCTGAAGCATGCTGCTTTAAATAAAAAAGGGCATTTTAAATCTCCGTCAGGATGCTGCGGTGGTAATAAGTGTGCTGCTCAAGCATGACGACTTGCATTTTGATTCCCTAGAACTCAAATAAAAGGCCAGATATGGCAGTAAGTGCCACTGACCTCTGCCTACTCAGGGTAGAGACTGAGGAATGGAGGGGCATAAGAAAATGTGTGCCTTTGGGTCATGAAAAAATCATTAATATAATCTGTAATAATCATAGATTTTATTTCCTTAGCAGATGGCTTTTTTTTTTTACAGGTTTGATTTGTGTTTAATTAATATTAAGTTGCATAAGAATTCTACATGGTTTCATTTTCATGCATTTTATCCATTGGAATGATTTCTAGGGTAACTGCTGTATTTCTTCTTGGGTCATTGAAAAAATTCTTTTTTTTTTTTCCTTTGTTTTAAAAAATTTTCATATTTTATTTACATTTCAAATGTTTCCCCCTTTCCAGTTCTCCCCTTTGGAACCTCCCCATTCCCTCCGCCCTTCCCCTGCCTCTATGGGAATATTCTCCAACCCACCTCCCCACCCCACCCCCCACCCACTCTTGTCTTCCCTCCTTGACATTCTCCTATACTGGCGGATATAACACCCTCAGGCCCAAGGGCCTCTCCTCCCCCTAACTGGTAACAAGACCCTCCTCTGCAGTCTTTGTGGCCAGCACTATGGGTCCCTCCATGTATATTCTTTAGTTGGTAGATCAGTCTCCAGAAATACGGGGGGAGGAAGGGGGTCAGGCCAGTTGCCAGTGTTGCTAACTCCCTGGGGCTGCACACTCCCTCAGCTCCTTCAGTCCTTTCTCCAAGCCCTCCATCTGGGACCTCGTACTCAGTACTAATGTTCCTGTGAAGTGACTCTTGGGTATTTCAAACTTTTAGGCTAATAACCACTTAACAGTGAATTCTGAGCCAGGGTGGTATGTACTCACGGTTAAGTGGTTATTAGCAGATGGCTCCTTGAAAAAAGGAACTTGTAGATATTCTATATAGCATGTTACCCTGAGGACATAGGAAGTGAGGGGATTCCTTCACTTGGGTAAAAGGAGGGGATCAGGAAATTCCCATTTAAAGATCCCAGTTGGATACCATGATGTTCTAAGTTATACTCTGCTTTCTCATTTACTCTTCACCTCCTTTTCTGATCCACACAACTTTAACTTACCGAAGTTAGACAACTATTTTATAGAAATTACAAAAATGAACGGTCTTTAAATCATTAGAACATATAATAAGAGAAACTTCTTGAATCCAGATGTCATCATACACCTATTTGATTTTTATATTATTTACATGAATGTCCTCAGAAAGATTGGGTGGAATTGATTTAAGTGCCCTTGCTATTTGGAGAGAGCTTGTTTCCTATAAACAGGGATGATTTTTGTGGCCTTGGAGGAAATTGTACAATATTGAATTACTGGAAACGTGTAGAACGAAGATAAAAGATGAAATGTGTATGTCAGTTCAGGCAGATGCTTATATATCAGTTTTGTTATGAAGAGTAATCACAACTTCGTTTTCCAAAATGGAATAATTTTATATCAATGAATTTGTCTGAAAATAGAAACATTGAATAAGAACATTAAAAATGAAGTTTAAAGTCATAGCAAATAAAATGTAATTTTTAAATTTTTAAATAGAAAACTGGGAATGGAAGAAAGTAACCAAAAACTCATCAAAAAAATGACAATATTCTTTCTGTATTGTAAAATCAGGTGATCCAATTAAAGAATAAACAGTTTTATGTTCTACAGTTCTAATCAGAGAGAACAAGAAGCTACAGAAAATTTTCAAAATGTAGCTGGATGTGGTAACACACACTTCTGTGTGGTGACACACATCTGTAATGCAAGTACTCAGGAAGCAGAAGCAGTAGGATCTTTGTAAGTTCAAGGCCCACTAGGTCTACATAGTAAATTTCAATCCAATCAGAGCTTCACAATGAGACTTTGTTTCAAAAAAAAAAAAACAACAACAACAACAAAAAACAAGCAGACAATGCCATTATATGAAAACAATTTCTTAAGGCAAGATTCATAGTTTCATTAGATTTTTAATGTATACCATTGCTCAGATACTTTTTCTCCTTTAAGGGGGGTTATATTGAGACTGTCATTTTCTTTCCATTTTGTTCCTACTGTTTTCTCTTCTATTTCACCTGTCATTCATGCCAGTGGCTCTAATCAGCTTCTTATTCTTGCTTAACTTGGCAAATCACATACACTGAAGAGTTTCCTAATCTCTCTGCTGTAACCGGTCTACTCTTGTCACATCAAAGTCTGCTAATTTTCTTCTTACTTTACTGCCTTTATACTTTACATTCCAATCCTTTATGGCCTCCTCTCAAAATGATGTAATGGCTATCCTTTTCCTGTCCTTTAGCTCTCTGATTCACTGTTAACACCCAGCGCATTGTTTGTCAATCAGTCTTATCGAGATTAATCAATTTCTCAATCTCATCTTGCTTTACTTTAAAACAATTATCCTTATCTATAAGTGATCTATATGCCTGTGTTCTATAAAATACTCCTGTACTCTTGCCACACATACACTAAAAACCACCAAATGACTGACAGGCAACAAGACCCATGGAGAAAAAGCCCACATGATTTTCTTTAGGTTCTGAAAACTCAAAACTTGAGTCACCTCTAGGGAGGAAATTAGAGTCCTTCATGCTAGTTTCTTCCTTTCACACCTTTGAAAAATCTTTCTTCCATTATCAGAATGCTCTGAATGGCTTCCCATTATCCATTGCAAAATTAAGATAAAATATGCTAGATACTAAGCGTAAAGCATCCCTGTGATGTTAATATTTTTATGTATATTTTTGAACATTTTCAGTTTCTGCAATGATTTTTTTTATGGATTAAAAAGAAAGTATTATTCCTCATTTAAAAAAAAAAAACATAGCCAGTATTCCCTCTTAAATGTTAATTCTGTGACATATTTTTCTTTGTCTTATAACCATACTAAATGCAAGTAAATTTTCTTTGGTAACACTTCTAAAGTATCTTTAACACATTCACACACAAATTTGTTTTTAGGAAAATATGACAAAAATAATGCTAAAATACCCCAACTTTTACTTGCTTCACCTCATCCCCATCATGGCCACTGGTCTTTACCCTCAAGCATGTTTTTTTTTTTTTTAAAGGAGATGTATTATTCCCAACAGTCAGCTCTGTGTAGCCACTAAGTATCTATCCAGCACATTTTCCTGTGTAAGGCATACCACAGCCCTCTCACCCTTAGATACCTAAGCTTAGACACCATAGACATCAATACTGGGTCTTGAGCACTGGTGCACAAAGCACAGCACCAAGTGCACAATGGAATGAAAAGACTTGTTTGTAGAATGAGAAATGAAATGAGAGTAGAGCATCATCTTGATCAACATTAGTTGGTAGGTAATGTATTAGGCTCCTCAAGTTTCTTGCCACTCTGTACTTCTGAAACTCTGTGAATGACCATGAAACCATCCTGAGTATGGACAGATGAAATTGCCAGCAAATATATAAATGTAGGCTAATTCACAAATAAGTATCAATTCTACATGAAATTAACAGATCTTAAAACAACCACTTATTGATGAATATATGTGCATGTTGTCATGTATGGAGTGCATATACATATATGTTTTTGTTCCTCAGGAGCCATCCACCTTATTTTTGAGACACAGTCTCTCATTGGTACCCATACGTAATAGATTAGTCTAGTCTGGCTAGCCAATAAGCTCTAGGGATCTGATCTGCTCCTCAACACAGAGATTTACAAGTGCCCAGCCCTTTCCACTGTGCTTGGGATTTAACATGGGTTTGCTTACACAGTGAGCACTCTACCTAACTAAGCCATCTCCTTAGTCTCATTTAATTAGTTTTTATAAGCATACATATGGAACAAAATCACCCACAGGCAAGACACAGAATACCTTCATTACCTCATGAAGTTTCTCCTATAGTCACTTTTACATCCAAATTACCTTGTGGTAGCCACTGTTTTGATTTTTTCTTTAAATGTTTATTCTTTAGTATTATGTGTTTGTCTCTGATATATTTATGTGAGTGAAGGCTCAAGCATGGTGTGACACATGTGTGGAGGTCCAAGAACAACCTTAGAAATTGATCCTCTTCTACCTTTATGTGAGTTCCAGGGATGAAATTCAGGTTCCCTGGCTTTGTGACAAGTTCTTTGACCTGCAGAGCCAACTGACTGGCCCATACTGTTGAGTCTACCATCATAGATTAATTTTCTCTGCTAACAAATTTCATCTAAAAAGTTATATCATATGCTATTTTTCAAAATATGTATGTATTTTATTTACATGTGTGCATTTGTTGTCTGCAATGCATGTGTATTAGGTGCCTAGTGTTGCTGAAGCCAGAACAGGGCTTTGGATCCCCTGAAACTGGAGTTACAGACGGTTGTGAGCTGCTATGTATGGAACCCAGGTTCTCTGTGAGAACAACATGTGTTCTTAATCCCAGAACTATATCTCTACTCCCCCACGGTATACTATTTTAAAAATCCACATTTTTTCATGCAACACAATTTTAAAAATTATCCATTCTGCTCTTGCATCACTAGCCCCTTCTTTTCATTAATTCAGTATTTTCTTTTTTGTAAATATACTTTACAAATATAAAAGTATTTCCACTTTGGGATTGTTATGAGAGAAAACTGTGAAAACAATTCTGTTAGTACTTTGGCAGCATAAATTTTGATTCTAATGGGAAAATAATTAGAAAAAAAAAACAGTTGTTGACCCATAATATCAGTATGTTTAGCTGTGTTTAAAAATTGCCACCCCCAACTGGTTGTATAATTTAATACTCAGACCAGCAATGCATGAAAGTGCAAAGTGCTCTGGATTCTAATCAGTACTTTTAATTGATTTAAAAGTATTTTAAAGATAGTTGAACACATTGAACGTACTGTGAGAGCATCTGTCTCTGATTTCTCTGGATTAGCAGAAATTTATCACTGATTTTGAAACCAAGTAACAAATCTTCTAGTTTTCTTCCTTCTTATTATCTCAAGTATTTTAAGGGGTCTTATTATATTTCTTTATAAATTTGATCACATTCTTGTCTCCTCGTGGAAAGACATGAGATAGGGGTTGGGATTAGAGTTTCTACTTATTCTTCTCTTAATTTTCTCTCATTAGCAATTTAGATGTGTCAGTGGAGAACTCTGAAAACTACTAAAGTGAGTCTAGTGTGCAGACAAGTTAAGAACCACTAACTTAGGTCCTTTCTTTCTTGGAAGATTTTCGATATCTGTAAAAGAGACTCTATACCTAAGAATCTTTCTTATATTAAAGCTAGGCATGAGCGAGCACACCTATAAAATCCCAGTTTCCATCACTTCGGAGGATGAAGTCAGATGACACAAGTTAGAGGCCAATCTGAGCTTCACAGGAAACCCTGCAGGGACAGAAAGATGGGGGTGAGAGGTTTTCTATGTACAACAGGTGTGTCACACAGAAAATCTCATGTGCTATGCTCTAACAGTAAAGGTTTGAGTTAAATGCTCTCTCTCTCTCTCTCTCTCTCTATATATATATATATATATATATATATACATATATATATATAAACTTCTACCTTTATGGTTCACTGGAAATCATTTTAAAAGTCTATCTATAGCTGAAAAATATATGTGTATCTTGCAAGGCCCAGTGGCATAGACCAGTAATCCCAGTGCTCTGGAACCCATGGCAGGAGAATCACAAGTTCAAGGGCAGCTAGTCCTCAGAATGAGTTCAAGGCAATCTGGGAAAATTACTGACACCTTGTATAGAAATAAAAACAAAGCCAAGAGGAAGGAGAGATTTGACTCAGTAGTAGAGGACTTACCTAGGGTGCTAAAGGCCCTAGATTCAATAGACAATTTTCATATAATAAATAAAAACTAAATAGACAGGATCTGTGCCTGTCCCCATTCCTTATAAGCTGGTTTGTTTGTTTGTTGAGCTTGGTTTGACATGTGAAACATAGCAATGAATTAAATAAATTTCTTTACGGAATTTATGTACAATATGTAGAAAGTACATAATATGCACATAGAAATATTTATTTTTTCTTTCTGTCCTATAGAATAAATTTTTTAAAATTATCTTTAATCTTGTTTTACAGTCCAGTCATCATTACCTTTCCAGTCTGCCCTGAGACAGTTCCTCATCTCATTCCTCCTCCCCTGTCTCCAAGATGATGTCTCCCACCCCACCAGGCCTCCTCACTCCCTGGGGCCTTAAGTCTCTCAAGGGTTAGGTGCATCTTCTCTCACTGAGGCCAGACCAGGCAGTCCTCTGCTGTATATATGTCAGGGTCTTTGTACCAGCTAGTGTATGCTGCCTGGTTGGTGGCTAGGTGTCTGAGAGATCTCGCAGGTCCAGGTTAGTTGAGACTACTAGTCTTCCTATGGGGTCACCCTCTTCTACAACTTCTTCCAGCTTTTGCCTAATTTAACCACAAGAGTCCCCAACTTCTGTTCACTGGTTGGGTGTAAGTATCTGTATCTGTCTTGTTCAGCTGCTTGTTGAGCCTCTCAAAGGGCAGCCATGCTAGGATCCTGTCTGTAAGCGCACCATAGTATTAGTAAATTGTGAGATACATCATTATTACTTCATAGAACTCTGTAGCAGCCCAAAGATAAGTTCAAGGCATTGGGAATGTTCCTCTCAAGACTGTATATTAAACCAAAGCCTGAAAACTCTCGTCACTGCAATTTTGTTTCAATCATTTTCCAACAGATGTTACATCTTACTTTGTGACTGTATTTTAAATACTTTATATTTTCAATATTCATTAAACCAGTATTTTCTTCTTGTCTCTAATAAGAGCAACATCTGTTTCTTCTTGTTCAATCAAACCAGCCACCTCAAGAGTCCTACTTTAAAAATAATTCCATTTTGACAACAGCATGTATTTGCATCTGAGACAAGTTTTTCTAACAATTATATGTCAGAGAGATTTTGGAGAAAAATTACAAAACAATTCAGTTATTATATAGAAAAATATAGAAACAGAAGCTGGAATATGCCTTGACAAACACTGTTTTTAAGTTTAGCTTCACTTGGTAAAAAATATTCATATTTTAATATGCAGTTGAATTTGTTTTGTGAATCACTGGGTAACTGGAGACATTTAATAAAAGGACCATCAAATAAAATGATTCAAGAATTAAGTAGAACCTCATACAACACTAGATAAATAGATGATAAATAAACAGATGTAAGCTTGAGACAGATCCTCAGTTCAGAAAATTGACTTACCAGATTGGCTGGTGGGCAAGCCAGTGTTACATTTTTGGTTGATGATTCATGGCTGTGTGTGTGTGTGTGTGTGTGTGTGTGTGTGTGTGTGTGTGTGTATGAATGCATGAGTGGGTGTGTGTGCAGATCACTGTGGACAATGTCATCGTTAGGTAGATGATCTAGGGTACACAAGAAAGTAGGCTGAGTGAACAATGAGGAACAAGCCAGTAATCAGCAGTCCTCCATGGCTGTGGATCAACTCCTGCCTCAAAGTTCCTGCCTTGTTTGAGTTCCTGCTCTGATTTCTCTCCACAATGAAGGGTGACCCAAGAGTTGTAAAAAGAAATGAGTCCTTTCATCCCCAAGTGCTTATGAGCATGGTATTTTATGACAGTCACAAAAACCCTAAGATAGTAGATATGTGTGTTTATTAATCAATCTTTCTGCTTGACAGTCTCATGCATATATGCAATATCTTCTGATTATTCTTTCTCCACAACTTCTCTTATCTTCTCCACATATTTACCAATAACTCCCAATCTCCTCCCAAGATTATGATGCTTAGTTTAGTTATTTTTGTTGTTCTGTTTTGTCTTTGGTTTTGTTGTTGTTGTTTGGTGTGGGTTTTGTTGTTGTTTGTTTTTTGTGACCAATTTAAATCAACTAAGGTCATCATTGTTGAAAATGCCCAATGAAATCTGGTGGGATCAATGGCTGTTTCCTGAACTTACCACTAGCAAATATTTTGTCGGTTAGAGGAGGGATCTGTGATCACCTCCAACTAGACCTAACTGCTGATGGCACATTGTTTTGTGTTTCTGTAGCTGTTTTAAGTTGGTGATTCCAATGGCAATAGTATATATTTTTAAAACAAAAATTATTTTTGGAAAATGTGAGCTCTATTTTCCTTCACACTCTTCAAAGTTAATCCCAATGAGAATTCATTTGAAACTAGATTCACTTTCAGAACTATTTCACTGTTTGTAGAACTATTTAACATTAAATAATCTAGCTTTTTAAAAGGTATATTATTAGGATGAGAAAGAAGACTGATAGCTATGAAGAAGGAATACTGACTTTTGGTATATAGCTTAGAATTGACTTTGATAGCTCTTGACCAGGATACTAGCCAAGTTATAGCCAGATACCGTCTCAAGTCAGCTAGTTACATATCACTGACCTTGCACTTTTAATTTACATGCTAGGACAGTATTTGTTCATAGAAACAAACACAATTCCTTATTTCATAGTGATTGATATCTCCTGAAGGAAAGTACAACAACCAAGTTTAAATTTAGAGATAAAAAGACAAAGCTAAAATGTATTAAGAGCTAATTCTGTGTTAAGTACTATTCCAGATGATAATATATGTAAACACTTCAAAATTTATGGTAAAGCTATATTCTTATAAGCCTACTTCAATTTGAAAATATAAGTTCATGGTGCATTAAATGCTTCTGCCTACTGCACATCACAGTTTAGCAGCCCAGCACAGTGAGATGTCAGTCATCCATCTCATGGGAATGGGAATATCTGGTATCTATAGATATTCCCTTTGATAAGCCATTATATAGACAAACCTTTGCCAAGCATCAGAAGGTAGGGTGGTATCACATATTGTGAGACCAAGAGTAGGTCACATTTCAGTTCTAGCAGATTCATATTGCTTTTGAACCATTATAAAATAAAAACTCATAAGTTGGACTGCCCTGTGGGGCATCTGTACATTTATTCTTCCCAGTAGCCCTATGAAGAGATTAACAGACAATAGGCACAGTGATCATATAAACAGAAATGGAACTTGAATCCAGACATCTGAATTGAGTCCAAATTATTACATATTATATGTATATATTATATAGAATATATATGCATATATATTACATAATATATATGCTGAACCTTCTGATAATGAAACTGAGAATGAGACACCCCTGGGTTCATTTCTGTCTCAGTCTCTTTATATGTGTACTTAATATAATAAATACAACAAAAATGCAAGACAGTTCTAAGATAAGTAAGTACATATTACTAACCTGCCTATTTAAACTTTTACTGTTAGTAATATATAAATTATTTAGGAAGTTTTTTTTTTCTGGGCCAGTGAGATGGTTCAGCCTGGAAATAATTAGCTATTCAAGCTCAAAGACTTGTGTTTTTAGCCCTTGAAACTCACAGTGGAAGATGATAAGAAACAATCAAAAATTTGAACACTGTCCTCCACATATAGATCATAGATCACATATCACACACACACACACACATACACACACACAAATATTGGATGGATCTGCCCACAGTGATTCACTTTCTGTATGATGATGGATAAAGGAATAACATGTCATTATCAATAAATAAGAAGGGCATATTTAATGCCATTTATTAATAATTTCCCATTTATATATGACTTATAATTTTTATAATAATTTGAAGGAAAATTGGTTTATCACTAAATAGTTTTTATGTTTAAATATGTTTCTTTGGTTGTTTCACTTTTTTATTATTATTATTTTAAACTCCAGATTTTATTCCCCTTCAGTTCCACCCTCTGACTGTTCCCACATCCCATACCTCCTCCCCTTCCACTGTCTCCACGAGGATGTCCCCAACCCCCACTCCCACTCCCAGCCCATCAGACCTCTAAACTCCCTGGGATCTCCAGTTTCTTGAGGGTTAGGTGCATCCTCTTTGACTAAGCCCAGATCCAGCAGTCCTCTACTGCGTATGTGTTGGGGACTTCATATCAGCTGCCTGGTCAGTGTTCTAGTGTCGGAGGGATCTCAGGGGTCCAGGTTAATTGAGACTGCTGGTCTTCCCACACGGTAGCCCTCCTCCCCAGCTTCTTCCAGCTTTCCCCTAATTCAACCACAGGGGTCAGCAGCTTCTGTCCATTGGTTGGGTGCAAATATCTGTATCTGACTCTTTCAGCTGCTTGTTGGGTCTTCCGGAGGGTAGTCATGATAGGTCCCTTTTTGTGAGCACTTCATAGCCTCAGTAATAATGTCAGGTCTTGGGGCCTCCCTTTGAGCTGGGTCCCACTTTGGGCCTGTTGCTGGACCTTCTTTTCCTCAAGCTCCTCTCTATTTCCAGTCCTGTAGTTCTTTCAGACAGGAACAATTATGGGTCAGAGTTTTGACTGTGGGATGGCAACCTCATCCCTCACTTGATGGCCTGTCTTTCTGCTGGAGGTGGGCTCTACAATTTCCCTATCAATTTAGTAAACTGTTCTATTCTGAGATAATTTCATATATGTAATACTAAGTACTCTTAAAATTCATTAGTATTCCATTTTATTTGAATAAAAATTGCCAAGAAATATTGTTAATTTTGTACATGTTCTTAAAAGACTCTCTGTGATAGGGCTGGAGAAATGTCTCTGGGGTTGATAGTGCTTGCTCTTGCAGAGGACCCAAATTCAGTTCTCAGCACTTACCTGGTTGCCTTCAAATATGTAATAACTACAGGCCCAGGGATCCTTTTTCTAACTGACTCCAGGAACTCCTGTATATACCGTGGATATACACACATTCACACACATACACACATGTACACATTAGATAGTAAGTAAATGAAAAGACCACCCTTCTTTTAAACATAAACTTATATCCCTTTTTCTAAATGGCAGATGGCTCAGGAAAAGAGAAAGGCTTGAAATATTCTAAAGAAAATTTGTAGAAGTCCCATAATTTTCTTAATCCCTATTTTATATGAACTTGTTTATGCTCAGTTGTAGCAGAAAGAATTGCTACAGATAGAGGGGCATGAGCAAAGTCTATGGCATTCTTTCCTCTCTTACTAGGTCATAGAGGGCCAAAATCTAAAAACTAGAAATGCTACTATTTAGAGGTCCAAGATCTGTTTTATCAACTAAGCTTTGTAAACTAACACAGCAGAGTCAAGGTCATGGGTCCACTCATTATACAATGGAAAAATGAATACAAAGGTCTCTTCATTCTAAGTGTCACACAGTATGGAGCTGATTTAAACAAATAATTGTGAGCAATTTAAAATATGCCCAACAAAAAACGTCTGAAACACGTTTCCATCCAACCTGAACTATAAAAATTTCATTCAAAATGCCTTTTTAAAACGTGAAAACATCAATATAAAAGTATATTGAAAGTCATACTGTATGTATGATATTCCAAATCCACAGAATCACATGGGCACAGATGATTGACCATTGGCAGATGAAATGGAGGGTAGCTTGGTTTATTCCTCGCCTGAATGCCTTAGGAGGCTATCTCTGGAACAGCGTTCCTCTGTAAATGTGGTGGAAATGGAAGGTCATATGTATGGGCATTATAATTACAGATGGTCAAGAACAATATAAAGCACTTGTTATGAGTTCTTCTTTTAATTTTTATTTGATCTCTGCCTTAGGGTTTATAGTGCTGTGATAAAATACTATAATTAAAAGCAATTTGGGAGGAAATGGTATATCTGGCCTATACTTACACATTATAGTCTATCATCATAGGAAGTCTGGGCAGGAACTCAAGGTAGGCACATAGAGACAGGAACTGAGGCAGAAGCCATGGAGGAATGCTGCTTAACAGCTTGTTCCTTATGGCTTGTTCATTACTCTTTTTTTTTTTTTAGTACACTGTGGGACCACTGCCCATGGTGGTACCACCCACAATGGCTGACCCTCCCACACAATCATTACCAAGAAAATGCTCCATTGCCTAGAGCCTGATCCTAAGAAAATATTTTCTCAATTGTGACTCCCTTTTCTCAGATAACCCTAGATAATATCAAGTTGACAAAAATACAATACAGGACGATTGCAAAATAATTCCAAATTCTTGAGCAACGTAACTAAGTTTCCATTCAAAGCTCTACACTTAGAAACTTATATTTTATTAAACTCTGTCTCTCTGGTATATATTGCAGGTAATAATATTTAAAGATTTTATGAAGTATAAATAAGTCAAATGCAAGTAAAGTACTCATCAGCATGTTTAGCTCATAGAACTCAGAATAGTATATCTATAAATACTCACATATGCAGAGATCATAAATTGGATTTCTCTCTGGAGAAAACCCTCAGGCTATTACTTTTTATAACATTTGGACAAAGAAAATAGAAAGGAAACAGCATATTTTATTTTGAGCAATTTGGTCATCCTGGCTGCACAGTAAATGAATTTTGTAATATTTGAGGACCCCTTCCTCTCTAAGATCATTGAGGTATAGCTATTGGTGATTAGCAGTAAATGTTCCAAATAATAATTGGAATTAAAATAAGTTGAAACCACAGTTTAAACTCAGACATGGAGGAGTTCACGGTCAACGAAGCTCCTGAGATCTGAGGTCCAATTTCTCTGCTAATTATGTTCCTTGAGAAAAATAAAATAACCTTTTATTTTTAATCTGATTAGAACAATAGGCTTTTTGTTGTGAACAATACAGTTGGTGATGTCACACATTATTACTTCAATTCTGTGATACAGTTTTCACAGGAATTTTTCTGAAAATTTTTTGATCATCCATGTAGAACAGTTAAAACTATGTGACTTCTCTACTTGAATGACTTTGTAGGATTGTGTTTGAATTGGTGATTGAATATTTGTAATGATGGTGTCCTTGAGACCTGAATCCCCAAACAATATTTCAGGTATTCAACAAACTATAAAGACAAAACCCAAAACCGAAATCAAAACCATACACTCTTACAGTTAACTTTCATTCCATCCCATTTGGTGCTGGAAGGAAAATTTTAATGTGAAAATACATTCTTTGTGGCATCAGTAGTGCAGGAGAACCCAAAGGGACCTACTATAGAAGGAAGTGTTTTGAAAGTACTACTAGTGTCTGACAGCTAACTTATTTTAATTTAAGAATAAGTCTACTTCTGCATGGTAATTTTGCAGCACTGAGGGTTTGTTTGCTTTGCTCTTCATGAATATTTGAAAGGCAAGAGAGAAAAGAATTAAAGAATTATTTGCCTGTTTCTGTATGGGCAGGAAGACAAAACATTGAGATTAAATGGTGTAGGAAAGAGTCTTCTGGCTATAGAAAGAAAATGAGTTACCCCCTTCTTCATATTTTGCAAGGTGAAATAGTCACCTATATGTATATAAAAAAAAATCATATTGACCTATAGGAACTTAGGGACATACACACTATTTTATATTGGTGCAGAACATACAAGGAGAGAAAGGTAGGACAGGAAAGTAATAAAATCATAAAAGTGGTTCTTTGATTACTTGTTTGCTATTGTGGATAATTGAACCCAATCTCCTTGGGATTTCCTGAGAGTAGTGACCACTTTCCCTAACATACAAGATTGTTTTAGCAGACACTCCTGTTACAGGAAATAATTTTTTTTAACAAAAAAATGAACCAGCACATTCCTGCACTAGTGCTGTCAACTTTATGCCACGGTGGCCTGGCTGGTCATGCGCTGGTGGGCAATGGCTGGCCTGTTTTATCTCATGGAGACTCTATGACTAAGATCTCCAAAATCTCTCCACCCAGCTCGCTAAATTACCATTGGAGGGTCACTACCATGCCAGTCCCACGCTTCAAAAACCCCTAAGGCCTTTGTGGAGCACATCAGACAAACCTACACTTTGCTGCAGTACCTTTCTCTCTTGAACCCAGACCAGCTGCCACGTAAAGGAAGACACAACACAAACTTAGTTCAGAAACAATAGTAACTCAATATCTGAGTATAACAACTAAAACTTAATCTTGTAAGCCTTATTAAAATCTGATTCCTATGATGGTGAATCCTTGCTGATTTGCCATGATACTGGGGAAACTCTAGCACCTACAATTTACCCTTATGCTGTCCCATTCCAAAAGGATCCTCTCTCTCTCCTCCTCTCTTCCCCTAACCAACCTGGAAGTCCCTCCTACTTGCCCAGTGATTGGCTTTTTTATTCATTAGGGGATTGGTTCACAATAAGTCAACTGAGTACATGACTCACTCCTTGTCTGCAGCCCCTCCCAGGAGAGCAGAATTAACATCAAAATACAAACACACTATGCCCATCCACAACACACTCCCACGTTCACATCATCTGAAGCTACTGTAATGTATAAGGGTTGGCTAAAGATGGCAGTCAGTGAGATATGAGAAAATGTCTTCTTGAATAATTGAGTATTGAGGTGTCGGTTGTGGATATTTGGACAGAACAAATTTCCAAGAAGATGTATTAATATTGAAACAGACTACTTAACAAGAATACAATCTCATCTACAGCACTGATGTCTTACACTCGTCTGTCCTTACAATATGACGGTCTCTAGAACAGAAGCCATGCTGTACCTGTTCCTGCTCACCACTCAGCATTATTCAGCTATTTCTTCACACCTAACATATTTATGATACTGTTTTAAATGCTAAGTTTTTATCAAGCCAATAAAACAGTGACAAAAAAATCAAAAAGTTTGTATCAAAAAAGCAGGTGTTTGGGAGGTGAGGCAATAGTTAAGAGAACTTGCTTCTCTTTCAGGGGACCATGATACAGTTCCCAGAATCCATGTAGTGGGGCTCACAACTACTTGTAATTCCATTTCCAGGAAATATGATGCTTATTCCCAGCCTCCCCAGATACTCTACACACATGGGGTACATGCATGTAGTCAGGAAAGTCATATGCATAAAAGAAACAAATGCATTTTTCTTTAAAAGTAGAAGCAAAGGAAGAGATAAATGAATGACATAGACTTGATCACTACCAGTTGCATGACAAAAAACTAAAATTTTTAAGAGTGCTTTCAAGGACATGGAGAAGTGTCGTTTTGCACACAGGGTTAGGAAAGGTCTCTATACAAGATGCTTCTGTGCAGGCTATAGTGAGGGAGGGAAATCACACAGACACTACACAGAAGGCATTCCAGATGGAACACTTGACACCTCAGTCACCATTAGGCCTTTGGCCAGTACTGTTATTGAACCCAGAAGCAACAGAAAATTAACATAAGAGAAATGTCATAATCCTGCTTATATTTTTAAGAGATGATTGCACCATTTGTTGGAGAATTTAGACTGTAATGAAAAGAACACAAACAAGAAAAGCATTGAGGAGGTAATTTAATATTCTACATTGATATCTAAGTATATGATCTAAATCTTTTAGTGCAATACAGGGTGTTGCTTGCATACGTGTACCATATGAATATCATGTGTCAATGTGTAAATATATTTTTCATGTGTGTTGACTCTATGTACACATTTGTATGTTTAATGTGTTATATATATGCACTAATTTAAACTATATATTGAATAATTTGAGAATTCTTTCAAACTGATTCCTTAAAAGCAGATTGTTTTGTCCTTTGCAGCAAAATGAGCTTAATATCATTAAATTAAGTGTTTAATCCTGAGGGAATGTATGAAATATAACTATTCCTACTAGTATTTACAATGAATAAATGCTATAGACATGGGACTACATTTTAAGTTCCAATATGATTCAGTTTTTTTTCTTTAAAATAACATTTTATGGATGGTCTAAAGCAGCAATTAGTTCAAGGTCTAAATGAAAATGACCGCAGAGTCGATATCTAGGTACTGTGGCCATATTATTTACTGCAACTGTTTGTTTCAGCTGTTGTTGGGGCAGCGACATGCAAAACAGTGGGCTTAAATGTATTCCCATGAAACTTTATATGAAAACTAAAAGTTGGATTTATGAAAATTCCTCCCATCTCTACAGCATACTAAGTTGCATATATTCTTTCTTTTTAATTTGTTTCAACTACTTAATAAAATAAGAATTCTCAACACATAATATAAAAACAAGAGGACACAAGCTGGATGTGGTCCACACACTGTGGTTTGCAGACTCCTGGCATTAAATAATTAAGGGCTTGGGTCTTTCATCTGTGTTTCATCAATTTACTCTAGTTTTAAATGTCTTCATTGGCTGGTATTCTCTTTCTTTTTTGAAATGGAAGTCCATCTTCAAGGACCACCTCCTGGCAGACTCATGCATCCAGAAAAGGCTAAAACAAAGCCTCTTCCTCTTGATAGCATTGACCTTTTCAAGGTCAAGTCAAACACTTGGACTTTTCTCAGTGTCCTTGAAACGCCTCCAGAAGCTCTCCTCTAGAGTCTGCTCTTCTGTCAGCAGCTAATTTTCAAATTATTTACAGTAAAATGAACACAGGCTAAGCAATGCATGTTTCCTGCCTATAGGATGTGTTAAGAAACAGTGAAGTATAAATATGAGAGGTAGGCATTGTGGGTTTATTTTATTGCGTTCTTTTTTAATTATAACCTATTTAGTTACCATATTGCCTGGTATATAAATACTCAGATACTCTTTATTTCCTGTGATTATCAGTGCTAAATTAGCAGATCCAACTACACATGGATACATTTCCTTAGAACTTAATTTCTATAAAATGTATTGTGTAGATATAGCTATTGAAAAACACATTACATAAAAAATATTTTAAATTATAAGATTAAGGAGAGTTATTAAGTCAACACTATAAATTTACTTTTATCTCAGAAGGGATCTAACAAAGCTAACCAGAAAATAAGTTATTAAATTAAAATTTTTTCCCAAATGACTTTATTCACAACATACTTTTCCCCAAGTGTCTCAACTACATTCTAATTGTTTCTTATAAGATTGTTTTATATTATGATTATTCAATTTGATAGAGGAAAGTGCCTTCTAAAATATTAAGAAAACATCAGAGAATGCAGACTATAAGCAGTACCATGTTTTTGTAGATGAATACTTATGTATAATATATATAAATTATATATAAACACATATATAAATATTATATATTTGTATATTTATATATTTGTACATGTGTACATATGTAATCATAAAATTATATGTATATATGTGTTTATTATATATTTGTATATAATAAGTATATATAATTTAATATATTGATATATCTTATAATTATTATATTTATATTATATTTATCATATATATTTACTATGTTATATTTATTATATGTATTATGTAATATAGTATGTATGTTATATAAATACTATATATAATATATATTTTATATATCATATACATGTATTTTAATATGACTATATGTGGAAATATATAATATACAAAATAAAAATTATTTATTAGATATAAATATGTTTATAACATTTACTTCTAAATACCTAATTCTGTTGATATTTAAGACTGTGTTTAGGGTTTAGAGAATCAGCTCAGTAGTTAAAAGCACTGTCTTAGAGTTTCTATTACTTTGACAAAGCACCATGACCAAAAAGCAAGTTGGAGAGAAAAGGATATATCTGTCTTATACTTCCATATTACTGTTCATTGTTGAAATAAGTCAGTACAGGAACTCTAAACAGTACAGTATCTGGGAGGCAGGAATAGATGCAGAGGCCATGGAGAAGTGTTCCTTACTAGCTTGCTTCACATTTTTTGCTAATCTACTTTTTGATAAAACCCAGTACCACCAACCCAAGGATGGCTACACCTACCATGGATTGTGCACTCACTCCCCCATTAATCACTATTTGAGAAAATGACCTACAGCTGCATCTCAAGGAGGCATTTTTTCACATGAGGCTCTTTCCTCTCTGATGGCTCTAGGTTGTGTCAAGTTGACATGTACAACTAGCCAGTGCAAGTACATACTACTCTTGAGGAATCCCACAGTTCTGTTTCCCACAGCCCAAATCAGAGGGTAGCTCTCCACTGCCTGTAACTCCATTTGCCTCTGTGGGCATTCTCATTCAGCAGCATGCTTCTAAATATTGAAAAATATTGTGTTTATTCCTATCAAAATGAAACTGTGTACTTTTCAGCCACAGGAATTCCCCTGAAATATTACAGACAAATGTAAATATGTTTATATTTCAAAATGACGAGGAATGAAATTCAAATGAATTACCCAAGTAAGGGAGATAGTAGTTAAGTTTCTGTACATAATCTGTTTTGTATAACTTTATCCAAACATCAAGTTAAACTCCATGAAGTTAATATAATTGTGATTTTTCAATGCAAAATACTGTAATGTATACAAACTGTGTTTAACTGAACCAACTTAGGAAATTTTCATTTTCTACCCCCAGGCTCTGGGCTGAATGACGGGCAATGGCATGAGGTTCGCTTCCTGGCCAAGGAAAACTTCGCAGTCCTCACCATTGATGGAGATGAAGCATCAGCAGTTCGGACCAATAGCCCTCTTCAAGTGAAGACTGGCGAGAAATACTTCTTTGGAGGTAGGACTGCCATGCTTTAGGTTAGCCAACACTTTAAAACAAAAAGTTTTCTAAAAGTTTATTAAGTACTTGTATTTAACTCAAGGAACCCAGTAGGTCTTAGGATAAAAGAAGCAAAGTGCAATAATGCATTAAAAAGTTAAAGAAATTACTGGTCACAATAATGATATTAATGTATTAGCATCCTACCCTTTGATTCAAATCTTTAAAATATCAAGCATGAGAGTCTGTTTAATTTCTACCATCTGCTAGGATCAGTGACTTCA
Organism: Rhynchomys soricoides; assembly: GCA_019843965.1. Taxonomy (NCBI): domain Eukaryota; kingdom Metazoa; phylum Chordata; class Mammalia; order Rodentia; family Muridae; genus Rhynchomys; species Rhynchomys soricoides. The sequence continues at coordinate 1,377,952 of JADRCH010000064.1, read as the reverse complement.
ACTATAGATTGGACACTTAGTGTCTAAAAAGTTCTCCCAAACCTTAGTCAATACTCAAATGTCTGTCAATATGAATATATATTTCTATCCCGCCATGTGCATTTCGTTTCCTCAAATTGTTAGAGCAATTCTACCTGAAGGCACTTATCTTGTCTGCCTGGTTTCCTGAAATATTTCCCTAATCCTAGTGAACTTCCTGGAATATAGCAAATAGTACATGAAACATTATGAATGAATTAGTAAACCTTGTAAAATAGAAGGGATAATCGTTGTATTTTACATTATCTGAAAGAAGAAATAAATATCCTGGCAGCTGCTGGCTCCTGAATATAAGACCAGGTGCTTGCTATGTAGGGAGTTGGGGGAAAGAATAACTTAGAGAAATGAACTCTGAGTTTTTCCTGAGTCATTAATCCATAATATTTGTTGGGTGTTCACAGTACATGTTCTAAAGGTTCTCACTGAATATTTGATGAGTCAATGAAAGTGAGACAAGATATCTTCTGAGTGAAGGAATATGTTATGCTTAACATAAACAAAAGCCATTCATTCAAAAACTGGTTTCCCTACAAATGCATATTGAACATGGCTTTAGGCCAAGAGTTCCCATAGTTGTCATAGTATTCCAATTATCAGCAAAAAACGCTTTTGACAATTTCTTATCTGGAATGCCATTGACCAAAGATGATGTCAGAAAAGGCTGATAGTATTGTCTATCCATCTCAGTCCAATTAAACAGACAAACTATTGGAGCCTCACATTTATGGTATAGATTACATGATGTTGTGCACTGTACTTTATTGCTTTATAGATCTGAGTTTTTAAAACCCTGTCAGGAGGATCTTGAGTTCACCTTGGGTCTTTGTTCTGTTTCCAATATATGCTGCCAACATAGAATCATGATGTGTTATTATTATATTCTCAGCAACTGAGTCCTCCAAGTGCAAAAAAAAAAACCAAAAAAACAAAAACAAAACAAAAGAAAAAACATTGCAACTCCAAATTTCAGGCTTAAGTACTGAGGCACTGAAGAACTATAAATTACATAAGCTGCAAATCAGTCTGGGACATATGTTCTCAAGAACAGGATGCAAGATGCAGGTGAACCAGAACTAATGCCCACCATGCCCACCTAGAGATTCTTCTGAGAGACAGCAGCTACTGGAAGGAGGAAAGAAGAAAGGATGAAAAAATAATGGCACTCCTGGTCTCTGAAAGTCCTAAGTACAGACTTGCAAATAAGTTGAGCCCCTAGCTATGTAGCGTCACCTTGTCTTTTTCTAATAGGGTGTATTCCCACATTTCTGTACCTGCTCACTAGAAATTCAAATACTGGTCAAGTTCCTGATCATGTACATGCTTCACTTTCTTCATGTGTGAGAATAGGCAAATCACAAAGGAAAGTAATCTTTGAAGGTACTTCTTCAGTGAAGGGGGTCATAGCTGATTTAGCTGTTATCTCTATCTCTCAACTGAAATTCCTTAACACTTCATTAATTTTAATAATTGAGATAATAATAAAAGAGGCAATTATATTTATTTATCAACCAATTACTCTATAATAGGCTTTTAGATATAGGCTAGGGCCCATGGTTATTCAGGTAGAGCTTTAAAATTCTCGTATTACTTAGACTGTTATTTTTAATATACTGTCTATTTTCATTTGAAAATTGAAACAGCTGTAGTAAGAAAATTCCCATTGGCTCATATTAAAAATGGAAAGTATAAAGAGCACAGGCTGGGTGTGCAAGTCACAAGAAGTGCCTGATGGAAGAGGCAATGTAACAGGGGAACTTGCCTGATCCTTTTTCCTTTTAAATGTTATTTATTTCTTTACTTTTTTACTCTTCACTTTACACCCCACCCCCTGCCTGCCTCCTGATCACCCCACCAATCTTTCCTTTATCCCCCTCTCCTTCTCCTCTGAGCTTGTGGGGTCTCTGCTGGGTATCCCCCTTCCATCCTGGCGCTTCAAGTCTCTACAAGGCTAGGCTCTTCCTCTACCCTTGAGGTCTGACAGGCCAGCCGAGTTAGTAGAACATATCCCTCATACATTGCCTGACCTTTGTAGAACTGGTACTAGTGATGTTGAATGGAGGAGGATCCATCCATTTCTAGTTTCTAAACTAGATGCACCAGTATACTCACGCCTAGCCACTGCCACCTACAGTATCTGGGGCATAACAAGTGAGTAGCATTACATATCCATATTTATTGCCTCAAGCTTTATTTCAGAAGACAAGAAGTCCAACATCAAAAGGCTGTTAGATGTAGTATGTTGAAGATTGTCTTCCTGACTTTCAGACAGTAATTCTCTTATTGAATCTTCTCTGCTATATAGTATGGAGGAATGACTAGAAGGTAGTTGCCAGAACACAAGAATCTCCATGTCTTATCTCTCGAAGAAGCTAATCTCATTGTGAGGATTCCATCCTCATGATCTAATTACCTCCCAGAGACCCTTAACCTATACCATGGCAATTGTGGGAGTAAGTTTCCATATATAAATTCCAAAGTAGGTACATAGTTAGTCTGAAACAGTAGATTTTTAGTCCTTGTTGAAATAGACCAGAAGCTAAGTAGCTAACTAGATAGGCATGCAAGTATTTTCCTATTGGATTTATTTAGGAGGATTTCCCAGCTCTTGGGCTCCTTACTTACTTATGAAATAACTCCAGCTGTCCTGTGTATATCTGAGCATCGAAAAGTTTCTCATGGACCTTACATGTTCCATAGATTTGTTATGTAAAGTTTCTGGATAGAGTCCCAGAAACACCTAGGTTTACTGCTCCATAGCACAATATTTGAAGAACCAGATTGCATCTGGCTTAGGTCACATATTTTTAGATCTCTGAAGTTTATTTTCTAGCTTCTTTTTGCTTCACTTCAAAATCACAGGAGCAAGAAGTATTTTATCACATAATGTTTCAGTGATCTGAAAATAGAAATCTGGGTAAAGGAGTTTGTGGTGTGTAGATTCATAAGGTTGCTATAACAAGGTGCCACAAACTCAGTGTCCTCAAGCTGCAGTCATTTATTCTGAGTTTTGGATACAGGTAATTTGGAACCAGGGTATGAAGTGTCAGAAGGTCTGTAGGGTCTGCCAAATGTAGTAAAGGGGTCAGTGACTCCAATAGCTACTGTCAGTTTTCAGCAATCTTTGGGATTCCTTCTGTGATTAATAGAAACCTTCACACCTTTTTGCATCTTCAAATCCTCTAAGTGTCTGTGTCCATATTTCTTTTTGATAAGGACATCAAGCACAGACTGAGAGTCCACCTTAGTCATTTTTACCTCATTATCCCCTGGATATCTCTGTGAGAACGCTATTTCCATATTAAGCCTCATGTCCAGATACAGCTTAGAACGTCTGCACATCTTTTAGAACAACAAATATCTGATAATAAACTATAGATTAGTCATGTAAATCCTTCTGTGTTATTCACATGTTTCATTACTGTGAATGGAAAAGACAAAGCTGAAGGAGGAGAGTTCCATTCCTGTTCATAATCTTAAGACAGTCCTAGCAGGCAAGTCATGTGACCATGTAGTGCTATAGAGACCTGAGTACTAGGCAGCTGCTGGTTTACAAACAACAACAAAACAGAGAAAAGACAGTAAATATGGTTGAGCTGTTAAACTCAAAACCTGCACTTGAGAATTCTACTTGTTGCAGCAAGGACCGAAATGTTTCACAGCCTCCTAAAATGGTACCACTAGCTGGGAGCCAAACATTCAAATACATGAACCTGAAGAGAAGCGCAAAGAATGTATGTATCTAAGATCGAGTCAGCAAACAATGGCAACAAAGCCAAGCTGTGGGAAAGGGGTTGGAATCTGCCTTCATTGCTTTGTAAGTTTTCTAAACTGGAATTTAAATTTTGATGTTGATTTTTGCAGTAATAAGAAGCTAGTATTATCAAAGAAAATAGTATATTAGAGACCTTTATTGTAGATAAGTTTATTGATGAGAATAAACCACACAGACAAAAGAATGTCCTCTAAAACCCATATCACACTTCTTTGTTAGCACACTTCCCAAAATAAGGCATTGTGATGCTTAGTTTTCATTGTCAACTTGACCTAGAATCACTTAGGAAGAGGAGAAATGAGAAATGCTCTACATTGGGTTGAACTATGATCACTTCTGTGAGGGATTATCTAAAGTAAGTTTACTGATGTGGAAAGACACAACCCACTGTGAGCAGCATCATTCTCTATGCAGGAAATACTGAACTGTATAAGAACAGAGAAATCAAGATGAGCATAAGCAAGCAAACAAGCATGTAGCCACTTATTCCTCTGTCTGTGGCTATAATGTGACCAGCTTTGTGAAATCTCTGCATTAACTTCCCTTTGATGCTGAACAGTTACCTAGAACTCTAAGCAAAAGTAAATCCCCATTCTGTTCTAAGTTGCTTTTATCAGGGTATTTTATCACAGCAACAGAAATGAAGCTAGGATACACATAATTACAAATAAATTGGGGTTGACAGATGACTCAGTGGGTAAAGCATTTAATGTATGAGAATGAGGACCAGAGACTAGATCCTCAGAACCCATACAAAAGTCTAGTAACCTTGATGACTGACTTATAATTTCATCATGCTCAGATGGTAGAAATCCCAAAGCAAGCTGGCTCGCCGAATTAGTCAGTTCATAAGATCTAGCTACAAATGAGACATTCTGTCTCAATAAAATAAGATCGAGTTTGAGGAAGACTCCCAACATCAACCTCTGACATTGCAAATGTGCATATACATATATACATGTGTGATGCATACATATATGCTTGAAAACATGCAAACATGCATGCATATCACAAAACAGAGACCCATGTAAAAAAGATACTAAATTGAGTCATCCTGATGTTATATTGCATGTGTATATTTGTATAATATTCATCAGTTACAAGAAAGAATGCTTCAGGGAATTCTTATTAGCACCAAGAAACTTCCCTGCATTTATCCGGTAAGTGCTAAGCAAGTTTGCAGGGTTACATTTGAAAGGTTCTCTTAGGAAATACCTTCAAACAAATATGGAGACTGTCCTGAGAATTTAAGTCCTTAAACTGGATCGATGATTCATTTTCTCTTTGCTGGTTGCAATAATACTCAATAGATTTAACTTTTTCTAAGCCTGCATTTCCAAATCCTTAGATTTTGCTTCGAAATAAGCTTTGATTTTAACTCCTCTATTACAGAACTGAGATCCACTTTCATTCATTTATATCTAGAGGGATTACAGTTCTGGGTATAGCTAAGAGCCTACAGATGATGCTTGAAACATCACATGACTAAAGAGATAACAGTACCACTATCCTCATACAACTGAGCTTGCCCCAGCTCCAATGGCTCCATGTGTTCTACATTATAAGGTTATCATTTTGCATCACATCTACAATTTTCTTAATAATGGATATCTACTCTAATCTCCATAAGCCACAAACTCTGCTTGTGCTCTGAAAGGATTTCTCCTGATTAGAGGAGGAATACTTTTCTTTTCATTATCTTTTTTTTTTTTTTCATACTTTATTTACATTTCAAATGTTTGCCCCTTTCCAGATCTCCCTTTTGAAACCTCCCCATTCCCTCCCTCTCCCCCTGCCACTGTAGGGGTATTCCCCCACCCACCCACCCACTCTCATCATCCCTCCTTGGCATTTTCCTATACTGGGGAATCTAACACCTTCAGGCCCAAGGACCTCTTCTCCTGCTGTCTGACAAGACCTTCCTCTGCCGCATATGTGGCCAGCACCATGGGTCCCTCCATGTGTATTCTTTGGTTGGTGATCCAGTCTCCCGGAGTATTGAGGGGTCAGGCCAGTTGCCACTATTGCTCCCTCCCTGGGGCTGCAAACTCCTTCAGCTCTTTCAGTCCCTTCTCCAAGTCTTCCATCTGGGACCTCACACTCGGCCCTATGGTTACTGTGATGTGACTCTTGGGTGTTTCGAACTTTTGGGCTAATAACCACTTATCAGTGAGTACATACCATGTTCATTCTTTTGTGACTGCGTTACCTCGCTCAGGATGATATTTTCAAGTTCCATCCATTTGGCTGCGAATTTCATGAAGTCATTGTTTTTAATAGCTGAGTAGTATTCCATTGTGTAAATGTACCACATTTTCTGTATCCTTTTCTAAAGCCAATGAATCATAGACACTGAGCACTCTGGCATTTCAGAATGTTTTCAGAGCCACACCCTGCTTAGCATATTGCATTCTAGCTTTCACATTGCGGCCTCTTCATCCGGATACCCCCAAAAATCACCATAATGTATTTTTTCATATCCAACAAAGATTTAAGGTTTCAAATAATATAATCAAATGTCCTCTGTAATCTAAAACTAAATGAATTCCTATATACAAATATTTTCAAATTATAATTTCCATGTCTTCTACCTCCTGATCTTTCCATTTTATTATTTTGTATATTTTGTTGCTTCTATCCCCGTCTTCATTGTGTTTACTTAATATAAATGCGTGTAAATATTTCTAAGATAAAATACTTCTACAGAGTTAGTCCATTAGATCATTATCCCCTAACCTTAATCCTTTTTCTTGTCTCACACAATGAATTTTCAACACTTTTTCAAAGAGGACATTTTACTTGATTTGTGTGTGTGTTTTACTAAAGGCTTCTGTTTCTTTCTAGACATCCTTTTGCTAATGAGTTTGTATCTTGTTATATAACTCCTTTCTGGTTTACTCCTTTACAAAGTTCTTAATGAGTCCCCTACTTCTGGGGACTTTACCAGTTTACCTCCAGGACCTTCGGACCTTTACTGCATGTTCCAGACCTATGCTTGGTCCAGCTTCCTAGAGTCCTTTCATTCTACTCTGCTTTCCTACCTAACTTTATTGATCCAGGAGGTTCTAATGCTTCTTTCCATCCACTTCTTTTCTTAGTGTCTTGTCTATTGTTGGAGTCACCCTGTGCAACTGGAGTGCTCCCAGTATCTGAGAGATAAGAGTTTCTAACTATGCATTTATTCATTGACTAGATTAACATTCATGTGGACATATTTAATGATGACATGCACAAGAGGTTATAGTACTTCTTGTCTCCAGTCACATCCCCCAGATGAACCAAGGGTAATTATGCACATAAAGAGGGGTCTCTGGCATTTATTTGTTACAATGAGGGTACTCTGAGACTGTACATTATCTTGAAGATATAAACAACTCTTTTTTTTGGAAACTCATACATACAAACAATAAAACTGTACTCCAAAGGGTGTGCATATATGCAAACATAGTTATTTATATATAAAACAATCCAAGAAAAAGCTCTGAAATAATATATACATAAACAATATAAATAGACTCAGCAGGTTGTATTTATATAATTGTGCACATATGATTGTTTATATAAAAAACAATCAAAGAAAAAGAAAGTGGGCAGCTATGGGAAGAGTTCAAAAGAGGGAACATAAGGTTTAGAAGGAGAAAAAAGAAAGAAGAAATTACATAATTATATTTTAATTAAAAATGTATTTAAAGAAACAAAATTTACTTGCAAAGAATATAAATAAATAAACTTACATTTAGCATCATCCACATTCATGTACATCTTAAGCGAAGTTTAATTATACAGAACAACTACTTGCTTATAAAAATTCTTGAATTGATGTTTGTTAATCTATGCAAATTGTTTTCTTACTGAAAAAGCCACATATATCAATACTGAAGTACTTAAATACCCTGCCTCACACTGATGTAATATAACTCTCTTTGAAAATTTTTGAGTCAATATTTTTTAAATATATATTTAATATATATATATTAAATTATATATTAATTTATATAAACAAATATATAAATTTTATAAATATAAATATCTAGAAAGACTTCTTTAGATCTTTTTACTCAGAATCTGCTTAAATATGTATTTATATAAATTAATATATATTAATATATAAAATAAATATATTAAATATACATGTAAATATATATTAACTTATAAAAGTATATATATATAATATATATATTTCATTCCTCTCCCTGCCTTATCAGGACAAAGATATTCTTATTTTCCCCAATCAAATTATCAATGTACTTTAGATTATTAATTTATTTGTTGTTAACTGCTATTATTGCTTCTCATTTTTTAATTGTGTACACAAATAAAATAACAAAGGAGAGGTGGAAATCTGCAAACCAAAATTGAATATGTTAACTTCAGTAGTCATCATGTCTCTGCTAGGAGCTGGGAGAGTATTCAGTATCTAGTCTAAGGTTCACTAGACTTTTTTTTATAGCTCTCAGGAGTAAAATTTGATTAGTCGTGTGACCTGGCCTAATTACAATCACAATTATTGGAATAATCTATAAAGCTTGCCCTTTTCTGGCTTTCTACCATCTTGCATTAGGAATATTAAGATGTGTGAGAAACTTGTATGTAGGCTTCAAAGAAAGAATCATTGAATTACAGAAGCTTTTAGGAATTAGTTTGCCCCTGTTTTCAGGAGATGTTGACAGTTGCTTTATTCTTCTTTTCTATCTGTTTAGCTACTAAAAAAATCACTAGCCTGAAAGAACACAGCATTCTCAATTGGGAATTAATATAGAAAATCATAATGACATCTGAATTAAATGATTTTTGCATACAATCTTTTGGAAAATGTTTTCTATAACTAAATGCCTCTTAAGTAGGAAAATAAAACAAAACTGGCCAAATTTGAAAACTCTGATTACTTACATGTTCAGTACAGATGTTACATATGTTAAATGATTACTTGAAGAATAAATGTATTTCACCTTTATGAATCATCCTGTATAGTTGGGGTTAAAATGCTTTCTACTCTACCACTAAAAAAACTATATTGATTGTTTACTTTTATGTATGAGTAACTACTGTTTTAGAATCTTCAGTTGTACTTATGAACACATGCTAAGAAAAACTGTATTTAGCTCCATCATGATGGAGATAGACCAAATCAGGATTTGTAGTAAGACAGGGGTTGTGCTCACTGTGAAATGTACAGCAACAAACAAAATAAGGGATTTACAGAGACGGTGATACAGACTGTAGATTGATTGGCAGCTGGGAAAGTACCGAGAGGCAACATCAGGGGGTTAAGCAGATGCTGAGTAAAGAGATCTAACAGAAGTCTTTCTAGAGATCAGCCAAGGTACCCAGATACCAACTGAGAGACAGAAGATAGAAAGTGGGGTCCTGATTAGATAAGGGATGATCCAATGTTTAAGAGAGGATGATCTGGCTACACTGGCAGGGCAAGATTCGTAGCTGAACTGGGTATGACAGGGAAACACACGAATTAGCCAAGAAAGTTCAAAGCCTGACAAAAATGTTACTAACCAATCTTTATCAGGAGTCTCTCAAGGAACATGAGGATTCATTAATACAGAATTCGATAAATAAAGATCAACCAGGAGCCAGGCAGTGGTGGCGCACTCCTTTAAGGAGGATTTCTGAGTTCGAGGCCAGCCTGGGCTACAGAGTGATTTCCAGGACAGCCAAGGCTATACAGAGAAACCCTGTCTCTAAAAACAAAGCAAAACAAAAACAAACAAACAAACAAAAAAAAAAAAGAAAAAGAAAAGAAAAGAAAAGAATAGAAAAAAAAGAAATCAACCAGGCAAGTACAGGTCAAGAAAGATGAGTGAGTATTGGTAGGGCTGGCGTAAGAAGTGAAGAAGGGCAATGAAAAATACTAGGTCATAAGCCCAAGGAAGAGCACAGTTCTGACCAAGACTGGTCAATTGGTCATAACATCTATTAGGCTCTGAGATTAGGCAAAGATGGCCCTGCTGTGTTCCCCCTCTTTTTTTTTTTTTTTTTAAATTTTTATCGGTTATTTTATTTATTTACATTTCAAATGTTTCATTTCAAACCCTTTCCTGCTTCCCCCATACACAAAGCCCCTATCCCACCCCCTCCTGCTTTCTTCTACGAGGGTGCTCCCCCACCCAACCACCTACTCCCGCCTTACCGCCCTCTCATTCCCCTATGCTGGGGCATCAAGCCTTCACAGGACCAAGGGCCTCGCCTCCCATTGATGCCAGATAAGGCCATCCTCTGCTACATGTGCAGCTGGAGCCCATGTATATTCTTTGGCTGGTGGTTTAGTCTCTGGGAGCTCTGGGGATCTGGCTGGTTGATATTGTTGATCTTTCTATGTGTTGCAAACCCCTTAAGCTCCTTCAGTCCTTTCTCTAACTCCTCCATTGGGGTCCCCATGCTCAGTCCAATGGTTGGCTGCCAGCATCTGCCTCTATATTGGTCAGGCTCTGGCAGAGCTTTTCAGGAGACAGCTATATCAGGCTCCTATCAGCAAGCATTTCTTGCTGTGCTTAGTATTGAGTTGAGGGGCAATGGGGGCTCATCTGGGTATCATAACCACATCAGGTGAGCAACCTACTTTGTAGCAGCTAGGTCATTTCCGGCTCTCAGGTAACATGGGATATATGCCCCATCCCCCAAATTTGGTTGCCATAAACAATTTGTTAACATCACAAAAACAGAAAAGCAAAGGGAAGTTTTAGAAAATTCTCTGTTCTATTTCCTTACAAATCAGGAGAGAGGTCTGTGTTTTTGTTCCTGGCTTTTATTTTTAATGAAGTTGCCATTTCTGTTTGCATTCCTAATTCTCCATGATGAAATCAGAAGATAAGATGAACTTTGGGTATTTTGTTTGAATTTTTGCTTAAGATTCAAGTAATACTATTTTGACATTCATAGAAATAAAGCTAAATTAGGACACAGGGCTTGCTATTGTGATCATTCATTACTGATTTGTATATACAAATTTTTATCTTTGAATTAGGACGCAAGCTGTTTCCAGTTATATGATATTGTGGCACTATTTTATCATTGATCTTTAAAAAGGTCCAAAGGTAAAATAAATAAACAAGTAAATAAATAAAGTAATATAAAGCACCCAAGACTGATCATAAGATTATATCACCTAAAATAAATTTCCTAAAAAACAAAAATTAATCAGAATATTAAAACCTCTAATTCTCTCTGGTCTCAGGACTGCAGGATCTCAGGATTGCTTTAGTCTTTCCTTGCACTTTCACAGTTAATGACAAAATGTACTGTAGCACTGTTTCTCCAGTAATCACCCCAAAATTCACCCTAACATCACAGAGGCTTTCGTTAGGAGCAGAGATGACATCTGCTTCTTCATAGCTTTCTAAGGTCAAGCAATATTCAGGTGAAGAATGTGAAAGTAAATGTTGCCTGTCTACAGAAGAACAGGTGCCACTATCACCAGAAGAAACAAGATACGTGAGAAAAATCAGTGATCAAACATTACCTTTTGAAACATCAGTACTTCTTTCCATTATCTGTTGAACGATAACTGATGAGAATCTGCAGTGCAATAGGTATACATGGCTTTCAGTTTACTCTTTCAAAGAAAAGAGCATTTAAAGAGCAGAAAATACCTGTAAATGAGAGAATGGATCCTGGAGATCATGTAGTCAATAGTTTATATGGAGAGATGTTTGCTGAAAGATCAAAGAGAAAAGACATTTAAGAAGAATGGAGGGTAGAAATGTGAGCCTTTAGGCTGGCAGAAGAAGCATAGCTATACCTGCTATGTAGAAGCTTAGGAGAAATTGAAATAATTCCACTACTTGTAGAGCCCCTGCAAGAGTTAATACCAAACCCACAGGTAGAGATTTTTGTGTATTTGCTAAGATAATTCATGCTTTAACACAAGCCCCCATGTTTTATCTTACATAAGAATCTTCTAGAATGCTTTAGAAACCAGTTCTGGCTATATTTTCTTTGGGAAAACAAAACACTTGAAATGTTATATATATAAATTAAGCTAGTTTTAAAATAGTATGGGAATTTTACTTTTAAAAAACTTTGTAAATTTTGTTTTTTAAACATTAAGTACAAAATCCTTACGTGGTTGTAGTCTGGAAACTAGGTAAGTGATTGAGAAAGGAAATACAGATGTTTGGCTCCAGCTGCACATACAGCAGAGAATAGCCTTATCTGACATCAATTGGAGGGGAAGCCCTTGGTTCTGTGAAGGCTTGGTGCCCCAAAATAGAGGAATGCTAGGGCAGTGAGGCAAGAGTAGGTGTTTGGGTGTGAGAGTACCCTCATAGAAGCAAAGGGGGGGGGCAGGACAGAGGGTTTTCAGAGGGGAACCAGGAAGGGGGATAACATTTAAAATGTAAATAAATAAAATAGCCAATAATATTTTAAAAAAAAAAAAAAAAGTCAATTTATTTTGAAAAAAAAAAAAAAGATTACTCTTAACATAAATCCATCAGAGGGAGGAGAAGCCCTTGGGCCTGAGGGTATTAAATCCCCCAGTATAGGAGAATGCCTAGGAGAGAAGACAAGAATGTGTGGGTGGGTGGGTGGGAGAATATCCCCATAGTGGCAGGGGGAGGTTAGAGGGAAAGGGGAGGTTCCAAAGGGGAGATCTGGAAAGGGGGAAACATTTGAAATGTAAATAAAATATGAAAAATTAAGAAAAAAATAAAAATAAAAATAGCAGGTTAAAAAATCCTTTTGGCAAGCATTTTGAAGCATCAGAAAAGCAAAATAAAATACTTATGCTTAAATGTATTTTTGTCCTTTAGAGTGTCAATAAGTTGTATAACAAAAGTTGGCCTTTTTCAGTTGATTTGCTTATTTTTTTTATGACTGAGTGACATATTTTCATTCCGGCATAGGTGTCTAAAAATACAATATGCCAAATGGGCTTAATAAAAGAATACCTGGGGGCTGGGAGGGTAGCTCAGTGAATACAATGCTGTATATGAAATGTGATGACCTAAGTTTGATATCCAAGAACCCAGGTAGAGCTGGACACAGTAGCATACCACCTGGTATTACTGTGTCCTCATGGAGATATGGAAGGCTGATGGGCCTTCCCATGTACCAAACATGAGCCCCCCCATCTCAAACAAGTTGAAAATCAAAGACCAGACTGACACCTGAGTTTATTCTGGGACCTCAACACACATGCTTGTACTCATTTACATGAACCAGGCACTAAACACACACACACACACACACACACATACACACACACACACACACACACACACACATCTTTAAACCAAATGCCGGAATTATCAGCCAATCATATTTCCTTAACAAAGTGTTATGTGTGTGTACACATTCATGCATTTTAACGCTTGTAGAAACTGTTTTCTGGGAGCATGTGAAGTATGCATTAGTAAATGAAGTGTAGTCAACTTAGATGTATTATTTCTTTCCTTTATGTTTACATGTATGTAATGTTAAATGTGGAATGTCTATAGTTAGAATACTGTGGCAATATCAATATTATCCTTGAAGATGGTCAGTAAAAAGGCAATAAATGTGCTAGGATAATGTCTAGTTGTGTGTAAAAGAAACCCAAGGTACTATACATAGAAAGGGATGGCATGGCTTTTCCTTGTGTTAAGAAACATGGAGTCTTATACCAGCTCCATCAGCTTTGTGCTCTCTGGTGGATAAGCACTTTAATACCAGCCTTCTCTTTAAAAATTGTTATTCAGGGATAACCAAACATAAAGGGTCATGTACTCAGTATTTTGCACTTTGTGTCATGTGATCTTTCCCACAACTCTGCTATGTTTAAAAAGAAATACCTATGAAGAAAAAACAGACAAATGGCATGGTATTATTTCAATAAAGTTTTACTTAAATTTTTCTGTGATAGCCTATGTCTAATCTACAAGCTGCAAGCTAATAGAATTGTAGAATTTATTCTTGTATTTAATCACTTTTGTGTTCTGCCAGTTCCTAATGAAAGTGAGACACCCAGGTTTCCAAATCAGAGAGTTTACTGATTCCTTCTTGCCTACTACCTACCTCTTGATTTGATGGCAAGCCTCTTTGAAGTACTACGAAAGAACAATCTATGTTGAATGCTGACATCTTTAGGTTGATTTGGGAGTCTCCCACTGTCTGACAGATAATGGTTTTACTTCCTTCAAAGGCCAGCCAAGGCAGCCATGTGATTACTGTAATTCCTTTCAGGATTCAGGCTGTGTGGCCTGTTGTAAAGTGGGTTTAAAGCTCCTAAAGTGAAGATTCTCCATCATCTTCTATTGTCAGTAAAAACAGACAGACCCTCCCACTTCACATCCCCACTATCTGGGCTGGTGGACTGCCAAGTTCTAGGTTGAGTTCATCTCCATCTTGCAGAAATTACTGAATATAAGATTGAGCCAATAAACATCTGCATTTACTTCTTACCATTATAGGTTCTATTTTCAATTCCTTTGCTTTCTGCAGAACAACAGTTGGCAATCTGACCAAATATCTTTCTCAATTTAACAATGGTTAACCCTGTGCAATCCCAGTAGCTGTTTCTTCTGTCTGCCACAGTGAATGTCATAAAATTTTTAACTATAATACCTATCAGGTATGAGGATGGAGTGCATAAACAAATATATCAGAAGAACTTCTTTTCTTGTTTGCTTGCACAAAAGAAAATAAGCTGCACACTGTCCAAACTCTCTGTAGTGATTGGTGGACACTGAAACCTATGCTTGCATCTCCTGCTCACAGAGCTCAACATTCATCATTCATCTTGTAGTACCTAATAACAACTAACTCAACAGATGACAAATCCAGAGAAGCAGAGGAAAGGAGCCAGTCCTTTCTTTTTAAGGCCATTCATAGACTTCTCAGGCAGCGCTTAGAGACAAACACCTCAGGTTGGAATTTCGCCATGAGACTGCACATAGCCAGCTCCAAGAGTCATGCTAGGTGTCTGTATCTACACAAGAGAGGGAAAGAAAATATTGGAGGGTAGTTATCAGCCTTGTAACAGGTTCTACATTTATTAAATTATTGAGATTACCTTTGAGTTGGATTAGAGTCTGTATGCCCAATTTCGGTTAATAAAGTGGCATTCAATATTTATTGGGTGCCTGATCAAGGTTCGAAAATCAGTGTATGGATGTTTGACCTGAGGATATGAAGTTGGGGGAATCCATTTAAGTCGACACATAGCTTTTCCAAGTTTTCAATTATCCACCACCTAGCCTGAAGCTTTTCACAACTAATTGAGAGTGGCAAAAGTAAAATAAGTTTTTTAAAGTGATAGAATATTCGCTAATCATGTATTTATATTTCTCAGTCATTGCTGATTACATTTTTATTCTCTATGGAAACATACCTCAAAAGAGAAAGAGTAATTGATTATATTCAAAAACACAAGGATCCTGTGATATCGGTGTCAGTGTTTGGATAAGGCTGATTTGGTTTTCTTTGGCTCACAAGCTAAATGACTGCACTTTTTTTTTTTTTTTTTAAGTTTCCATTCCAAAGAAAAATGAACAGAAAAAAAGAAACGTGATAATGACTGCTTTCTCTGGGGTACAGAACATTGTTAGATCAAGGAAAGTTGTTTGGGCCTTGTGACATATCTGTAGCTGTTTCACTGGGCAAACATCTTGTAATATCCAAAGCAAGACATACCCTGAACTGTGTTTATTTCACTATAGCTTTCACCTACCCTACCCCTTCTTCCCGTGCACACGCGCGCGCGCGCGCGCACACACACACACACACACACACACACACACACCATGCATTCCAACACAAGTAGCTCAAGCATAAACAACTCTCCAAAGCACTTTTGCTCTTCCTTAATAATTACTCACAGTGTTTCTTCAAACAAATTTCATTAAATCTTTCTAAAGCATATTTTTATGTTTTCAGCTTGCATTATCTCTTAGGATGGTATGCTTTTCTGCTTTGTTATTTGTTATGCAAAAATATCCCTTAAACTATTTGCTTAATATTAAGCAACACACAGATTTTTTAAGTGCACTATTAATTTCCTTTGTCACCAGAGAAGCTAAACAAAAACACTCTTCAGCAGTGTCTTTTTTTAAAAGTAGTACAGATATGAAGCAGAAAAATACCACATTAAAATTCTGCACACACCTGTAGATGATGCAGCCAGGGGAGACAGCAGTCTTGAGGAATTTTTGAAACAGCCATATCTCAGAATGGTTTTGGAGAACTGAAGTTATTTCTGGTACTTAGAAATGAACATGTTACACTTAGGTGGCGCACAATATTTATTTCACATTTCTGAATATTGTATGTTTCTCTGCCAAATCACCCTGTCAAGCTTAATCTTGGGAAGCCAGGCCTGCCATCTGACTTCTAAGAAGAGGAGAAAGAAGTGAAGAAATGAACTATTATGTTAGGGGAAGATTGTGAATAATGAAGAGCAAGCAAATGTTCATAGTTATAAAGAATCTAGAAAGAAAGCATTCTGTGTTTTGCTATCTAAATGTTAGTTTGTTATAATTCAGCTAATGTAGTGAGGTTCTGCTGATAATATAAACAGTACTCCAATGCCATCTTTCCAGCTGTATTATGTATTGAATCATAGATTCTATGTCAGTTTTTCTCTCATTTTGGTAAAACATACATAGAATCTCCATTAGAATTGTTTCAAAGTATGCAGTACAATGGAATAAAGAGCATTATTTTTAAACATCCCCACTGTGTTGACCTTCAGAACACTCTCAACATTACAAACTAAAGCCTTGAACATTTGGAATAATATTCCCTAAAACTGCCTTCCCCAGCTCTGGTAATCTCCATCCTACTGTCTGTATCTATCCATGAACTTGAGCAGCCATGTCTTGTGTATAAATAAAATCACACACTATCTATTCTTTTGTGGCTGACTTGTTTCACATCTCTTATTGCATTTAAGGTTGACCTTATGATGGGTTGTATTAGAATTTCATTATAAAACATCAAATGGCATTCTACTGTGTGCACAATAGCTTCATTTGTTTGATTCTCTGCTCTTGAACATTTGATATTCTGAATAATACACATACAAAACATATATATATATATATATATATATATATATATATATATATTCTTCTATTTGGTTCTTTAAGATATCTACACAGAAACAGATTTCTAGTGTTACCTGGTGATCTCTTCAACCTTTTGATGAGATGCCACATTGTTTCCTTCTACAGTGTATAAGGTTAGACCATAGGTCAGTGCTAGGGCACTTCTCATCTGCCTGCAGTATACAAGAGTTCCAATTTCTTCCATCTTTTTTTATTTTTAACAATAATATATTAATGGGAATGAAAAAATTGTTTTGTTTCATAGACAGGTAAAATATGTTGACGTCAATGTGTCTTCTCTTCTCTTTACATTCAACATAGTCCCTTTCCTGACTACAATGTAGCAGCAGGTTATTTATGTCTTCCTGTCTGCCTGTGTACCATGATTTTTCACATGCATAGTTCATATTGAATGGTTACATGCATGGATAAAAGAACTAAAGACCCTTGCTGCTAAACCTAAGGATGTAAGTTTGATCCATGAGACTTCCATGATAGAAAAGGAGAATCAACTTCCCCAAATTGTCCTCTGACCTCTGGACATGTACTATGGCACATGCATGAACACACATATAATATATAGGTAGGCAGGCAGATAGATAGATAATAGATAAATAAATAAAGTGATAATATTAAAGAATTGCAAAAAAGAAGCCAAATAGTCATATAGGTGAATGTATCATAAAATCAAGAACTAGTTGGTGACTGTTCATTTTGTGATTTGACACAATGAGAGGGAGAGAGAAATTTAGCCCTATTGTGAATTGAACAATATCAATAACCTTTTGACTCATAATTTTTTTTATCCATATCAGTGTTCTATGTTGTTCCTTGGGGGGAGGGGTGTAGCTGGATAAAGATAGATATATGTATGTGCAGGTGCATTTGGAGACCCAAGGGTGACATAGGAAATCTTCTTCACCTACCTCATATCTTGAGCAGGTTATATTGCTGAACCCAGAGCTTGTTGAGCTAGCCAACTTACTCTTACAATCAATTCTCTTGCCCTAGCTCCCATGCACTAATATTATGCCATACCCACTTAGTTTTCACCTCTAGACTGGGAACCCAGAGGCTAGTCCTTAGGCTTGCATGATAAGTGTTTTATCCACTGGTGACTCATTCTTTTTGCCTTGTCAAAGCATTGAGGGTCTTCAAAAGTATAAGCTGGTCTGGTCCATGTCTCTGTTCTCAGGTAGAGATTGCTGCTGAATGCTTACAAGCAGGGAAAGGACAGAAACAGTAGACCACAAATTTGTATAAACCTGACTTTAATCTCTAGAAAAATCCTAAAATTGGTCTTTAACTAATTATGTATCAACCTAGTGATCAATGGAGCAATCAAGAATTTCATTAAAATATGTTTTTTTCTGAACAATGTCCTAATTATAGAGAATTGGTAGCTGACAGGCATGAGTGACAATAACTGACAAGTGTTTTACTTCACTTCCCTCTCACACTGCGCTACTATACCAGGCTGCCCTGTGCTGTGCTCCATACACCCCAACCCCAAGCAGCAGGAACAGTTGGGAACCTGAGAAAGAGCCTCATGCTGATCTGATTTTCATCAAGGCTTTGGTGAAAAGCTCTTCCAGTGAACTCTGGAGTTAAACTCTGAAGCACTAATTGATTTCCCCTAGTTTTATTTTTAATTCAACATGCAATTTTGACCCCAAATTAAATAGACTAGCGATAAAGAGGAAAGGTAAAGAAATCTATGGGTTTTTAGAAGGTAATAGTGTTGCATCTTATCTTACCTGCCCTTCACTTTGACACTCAGGGAAAACAAAAGAATAATGGCATAAGAAAGCACTGTGCATTTTCCAGGAAGTATTAACAGTGCACGGCTACTCCCCCCAAACACACCCTCCCTCTAACCCTTCTATCTCTCATTCCCCCATTATTCCTTCTCTCTCTTTCATTCCACCACTCTCCAAAGAGGCTTACACAGAGAGTTGTGGAGGAAATGGAATACAGTGGGTAGCATATCCTCCACATAAGCATGGATAACAGAAGTGCCTTTTAAGATGAAGGCAGATAATTTGGAAGTAATAAGAAAAGTCTATTTTCATGAAATCATAGTCACTAATGAAGAGACTCTGGTAAGTGTGAACTCAACACTTAGTTCAGCTAGTTGGAGCACTTGCAGTATGGGATGTACTCCTTGAGTCTGACCTGCTAAATAGCCACTAACAGGGTATAAGCATATGTAGGTCTCTACTGGAAGGAAGGAACATAGGCAGCAGAAGACACAGCTCAAAAAGGTATTCTCATCAACGCCTCTCTAAACTTTGGCCTCCAGTCTTGACAAAGGGTTCTTCCTCAGTATCTCAGATATCTATTCTTCAGTCACTCAGTCAGATCTCATCAAGACTATTCCAAGTTCATCCTTACTTAATAGTAACTTTGGTATTCTACAATTCCCTGTTGGTTATCTAAGGGTTGCCCTCCTTAAAAGATGAATGTTTTTGCAAAACTTTTCTCAGTTTCTCCATCCTTGTGATGATTCACTTTATTGGAAAACAGTTACATAAGACTTCTTAAGAAAGAAAAGTTTTAACTTGCAGATATGTATGTGTCTCGCAAGTAATCAAGTTACAAAATATAATGTCAGTGATCTTTATTTGCATTAATGGATAGGTGCCAAGGGCTTGGGAAACATTGGCTGTATTTTTCTCCCCACTGCTAGGTCCATGCCCATAGGATACCAGATTTTGAGAAAATCAATCCACTGGAGTATATCAAGAAGGAGACAAAATGAAAGGATATCTGTAACTTACATTATCATAAAGTTATCTACAGTAGCAAAGTTTTCAGAAAGACAGCCCATCTTCTGCTCTCTTCATCTTCTCTGTATGTGTGTAGATTTTTTTCAAACAGCCTTAGCAAATGATGGCTTGATATTGGGAAATCTGTACTTCTCATTAAATGATAGCTCTAGTTTTAACTTACTTTGAAATTTCAGCAAGAAATATTAAGAAACACCAAGAGGGACTAAAGAGATGACTTGGTAGTATTAAGAAATAGCAGTAGGGGTTGGAGAGGTTGCTTAGCAACCTGCAAGATAGATTTTTTCACAGAATCCACCTGGCAGCTTAAAACCACCTGTGACTTTAGTTCCTGGTGTTCTGACACCCTTCTGGATTCCAAGGGTCTACACACACAGGGTGCACTTAAATCCATGCAAACAAAACACTCATACACATCAAATAAAGATACATCTTTTTTTAAAAAAAAAATGAATAGCAGTAGTACACTTAGATTCTTGGAAGAATTCATAATATTTTCAAATATGTAACAATGGCAAGTTTGGGTTTCACTGAGGAAAAAGAGTATCTTAGTTTCCTTGCCAGCAAAACTGAGTGATGGGTTGTAGGAATTTTTCTGTATTTCTTTACTCCAATTCTAATCTTTGTCTCTGTCTAGAATGTACCCATGTCCAATTTGGATCTTCTCCAAACTTCATCTGTCCCCTCTTCTCTCCTTTGGGACAACAAATAATCAGTTACGATTAATTTCACTCCTTCACCAACTTTAAAGATTAGACCAAAATTTTTCACGGATACTAGAGTTGTATTAGTAGAATTCACATAGCCTTGGCGCCAATGTACTCTTTACTGAATTGGCTCATACACATATTCAGCAATTCTTTTCCAGAGTAGACACTGTCTTAAGTACTAATATACAAATAGCATCTCATGCTGAGCTAATATTTTTAATAGAATAACCTAGAAATCTGTTATTGTGTTGTTGCGCTATCAACACTAGTACAAATCTGATTTGATTTTTGTTTTTCTCATCTGCACTGCACATGAAGAGAGTTGCCTTAGGAAAGCGATTTCTCCGCCATTTGATCTTTATGAAGAAATAACACATAATTAACTTATTTCAGTTTTAGTAAGTTACTAATTAGGTGATTCATTGAGATTCCAAAGGATTAATCTTTTGGCTTCCAGCATGGAAGTAAAAACGAATCCACTATCACAGAGCAAACAAAACCATCAGGAGTCCTTGAGCCTCCAAAGAAAATAAATGATTGAACAAAAGAACAGCAGCTAGAAGCTTTAATCTGAGTGTTTAAAGTGAGACTTGGAAGGATAAACGCCCTCCATCAAAGACTCCAGTTTAACACAGGCATGAATTGTTTATGTGGCTAAGGGTTAACTTTTTCTTTGTGATGCTTACTTTTCTTAGAAATAAAACCCATTATCTCCACGATGTCACAATATTTTAGATTTCTCAGCAAGAGTTTCTCTACCTCCTTGTTAAATTAAGCTTTATTGTTCCCCACAGGTAGTTTAACATTTAGTATCTAAAGGTCATTGTTGCACATATCTAAAATAGAAAATATGAAGCTTAACATCTGTATCGCATTATACTCATCATAGCGGAAGGAAAGGAAGAAATAACAGATGTAAGGAAGATGGCCATAGTGTGGGTGGGTGAGGCATCTAGAGCTAAATTTAGCAATGCTTTGCTGGGAGTGTTTGGTTCTGTATTGTTTTCTGAAAATTATCAGCCAGCATGTAGAATTGGTGAATATGAAAGAGTTGGGAGTTGGAATTGAACCCAATTTATTTTCTATGGTCTCTCGTTACTAGGTGAAAAGGTCTTTGTTTTAGGAGCAAAACATACTAGCTATAGTACTAGAATTGACTTTAGGGGTTATTTTGACTTCATGAGACACTACTTACAGTAAGAGCTGAGGTTGAAGGGTGGCCTCAGCCCTGCTGTCCAATGCCATATTTCCACATTTAAGAGTTTTGCTCCATCTACTTTATTTGACACTTCTACAGTAGAAGAGAGCCCTGGCTAGCTTAGAGTGCACCTAAATGGAGTTTATTTAAGCAGAGATACATACATGTATCTCTAAATTTTCCTTTCTCCACCGTAAAAATTCACAGAATTAAATAAAATGAGGGTAATTGTCTTCATCATATATCACCAACAATGGGAAATCCATTTAGATATTATTAAGAAAGCGGAGGGACAGAATGTAAGAAGAAAGGGAGTTCTTTCATCCTATTGTTAAGTAATGCCCCTTTGATTAGTAATAAGTCACAGAGGCAGTTTGTCACAGTTAACTGTTAGAACTGAGTTAGTGTATTATTAAAGCCTATTAGATCAGCATATTCCTTTTCAAATTTTAATAATAAGGTTTCAAGATTCATTTGAACTGAAAATGTTATAAAGAGTAACTAAAGCATCCCAAACTGAGAATTTTCCATATTAAGTAGTATTTTAAATCCCACCCGTCAGCTTAAGGAATGAAAAAAATCTGCATAAGACCTCATGTTTATTGACAGAAGACCAAATGGTCCATGATCATTAGTGTTTATATGTGTGTGTGGATATATGGAACGTGTGGATAGATGTAGGTCACACTACAGGTAAGAAAGAGAGAAGGAGAGGGAAGGCCGAAGAGGGCAATGATTGTATATGTTCTTTCACTTCTGCGTTATTTCAAAAGTTTCAAACAACTTTGGTCACTTAAAAGACATCTTATTCTGGTGGTAATGGTGCACACCTTGAATTCCAGTGTCAGAGGACTACAAAGTCAAAGGCAGGGGGATCTCTTTGAGTTTACGGCCAGTGTGGTCTACAGAGAAGTTTAAGATAGCCAGGGCTACCCAGAGAAACTCTGTCTCAAAAACATCAATTCTCCCCTCCCCCAAAAAGAAAGAAATAAGAAAAGAAAAGGAAAGTCATCTTACTAAAACAAGGTACTTTCATGGCTTCAATGTATTTTAAGCTGCCTCATCACCAGAAATGCAAACTGATTTTCTCTGCACTTCAATTATTGTTAAGATGCCCTCTTTAGCCAGTGATGAATCTCAGTGCTCACAGTCCAAGAGGGCCATCGTAATAGACATCATGTTTCACCATTCCTCACATATCATCTGCATAAGCAGCAGGCAGAACCATCTGCTGACCAACCTCCAGCCATAAACCATTCCTCTAAAATCCAGTTTAAGACTCACTAAATATTTGTCACATTTCTCCCTTCCTGTCACTGTAAGAATAGACATTGCTATTTTCCTTTTCTTTAAAGCTGAGTAAAATATAAATCATTTCATACTACTTACTACTTCTCCCCTTTATTATAATTTCACCTATCATGTAATATATAATAACTATATATAATCATCTTTTACCATGTCTGTGTGACTAGTTTCCTTTGGAATGCCTTCTCATTTGACTCTTCAAGTTGTTGATCTTCCATCACAGTAAACACGTTGTTCTCGTTTCTGAGGAAAATATCTGATCTAAAGCTAGGCAAAAATATAGAATGAAAGTAGAATCATCTGAAAGATGGACTGTTAATTAATTTCCTCATAGCTGTCTATATTAAGGTTAATACAATATATTGCTCAGAAGCCTCAGACACTAGACTCAGAAATTAGTTGGTATGAACTCTTGTATTTCATAAATATTTTTATACGTCATATCTTATAAACTGAACTAATTCTTGATTAAGGAAATGATCATGTTTATACAATTCAAAATGTACAAGCACTGTATCCCATCTAAAAACAGAAAAAAAAAGTTCATCCAAAATGTTTCATTATATAAACTCTGTGCATTAAGAGCTGCCATGGTTCAAGGTGCTGATATTAATATAGACCTAGGAGCCTTAACATCAACCCTTCATTTCTCAAAGTCCTAGAGACTCGTGATCGAAAACCAGGGTGCCAGGCTGTAGGCAGGGAAATCTTAATAAGGATCCTTTTTAATCTGTAAACAAACAGACTACCACTTTGTCTTCAGCTGTGATCTAGGTAACAACTCTCTACTGTCTCATCAGTAAGGCCCGAAGATGACCTGGTGATCTCCCAAAGATTCAAAATAATAACACATTTGAAGTGGGTGTTCTATACCTGTTCTTTGTGGAGACTTCTTAGCAAGTACAGAATGTAAATGATGACTATTAACATATAATGTTTAGGAACTTATGACACTTTCGTACATAATTTGTAGACTTGTTTCTGTGAGTTTTGAATACACAAGGAGAAATTATCTAGCTAAAAATACATATGGGCTACAGAAACATTTGTCCATGATCTATCATACCCTGTAATGATAATATTGTTCCATTATATCCACTACTTTTTGTCCCTCTCAAGCTAATTTCACAAATATTATCTGATGTTGTGATGAGCAGCTAGCTTAATGTCAGAAATATTTCCAAGCATGTATTTGTGTTTGGCTTTTAAAAGAAGATTTTATCCTAAGACATGGTTACACATCAAACATACATTTACTTCAGTGCACCAACTCAGTACACTCATAGCAATTTCAATTGTGCTCATCCAAGGACAAAATTAGGTTTTAGGATTTAACCCAGGTGGCATAATAAAATATAAATAACTTGTTTACCTGAGAGCAACAGGAACAAAATGAGACAATCTGAAATACAAGCCACTACAGAACAATAACGAAATGTGACCCTGGGAATAGCAATGCGTGTTGGCCCTCTGAAATGAAATAATAACTAAGGAAGTGAAGAGAAAACAGAACAAGGCTCATGAGTATCTTCCCAGACTTGCAGAGATTTGTATGAATCAAAGACACCTTCCATTGCTTCCGGTCCCCAGTCATTAACACTAACGATCTATGATCTATCTGACTCTCATGTTAATCTGTTGGAGCCTTATGAAACTTTGATCTTCTCATTGATTAGCATTGTCAAATCTGGCAAAGAGATTAGGTATTCAATACACGTTTGCTGAATTGCATTGAGCTTTTATGGTGTGCTATAAATCCACACATTCATTTCCTAAATGGTGAGAAGATCAATGGAACAAAGAAAAGGTATAGACTACTTTCTTCCCAGCATGAGTTAACAGTAAAATGCAGTTTGGTGTGTATTTCCATTGGGAAAAACAATTATTCTACCCATATTCTTATTCTAAATATATTATTCATGACACATAATCACAATGAACAGCTTACTTTTAAAAGAAGATGTAGTGATGTTACCAGTGGGAGGAAAATTGACCATTTCTCCCCATGAAGCTCTGCATCTTCCCTAAGCAATAAGATGTAGCTTTAAGCAGATCATGTAGATAAAAAGACAAATTTCCCACTATCTCAGGGCCTCGTTTTAATATTTAATTTTACTTTGAGTATATCCTGGTACACCAGAGAAATGCTTTATTTATTTCATTTCCTAGCCTTAATTTTGTTGCTGTGAAATACCCCAAGCCTTCGCTAAAAGTTCAATTAGTTCTAATATAGGGAATATAATAAAGTTTAACTTTTACAACTTAGCTAGTAGATTCAAAGCCACTCTTCTGTAATAACAATAACCAGCTTTGAACCTGTATCTTTCAGCCTTGGCAAATGGCTGTAGAGCATGGCAATTCATTTCCTTGTGAGATCTCTTATTTTACTAGTGTGGAGAGTGAGACTGGCAGCTATTGGAAATTTATGAGTGGGACATTGAAACTGCAAATCTCAGTTGTACACATAACTATGTAAAGGTACTGATGGAATGAACTGGATCTGTCATCTATCCTAGAAGTAGAAACAATGGTGGTAATTATTTAGCACCTGTTATCTGCTGGTCGGAGGACCTGAGAGGCCACATGCTTTCTTATGTACTCACCAATCAGAACTGATGTTGCTGTCATGCAACTGACAGCAGATTTTTACTGAGGCTACAGAAGGTTAGATGATGCAAGGTTATTACTGTAAGAAAATGTTGCTGATGAACCCAGTACCATTTTTCCCCATTGAAATCTATCAACTACAGACACTCAACAGTGCCAATGCCAAGATAGATTCTCCAAGTAATCATTCTGTCTCACCATGATTCCTCCCACCTACACATTATCACCCAACATTCCTTCCTAATTAGCTCCATTATTTAAGCTGCAGTGTACAAAGGTGTTTAGTATGCAGATGAGATAGATTGAGTGGTAACACTGAAAGATATGTGTATTCTGTTCTTCTCAGGCTGCTGATAAGCCATGAGAAAGCACCAAGTTAACTGAGGAGGCATAGGAAACAATGGGTGGAAGGGGTTGGAAATCAAAAAGTAGGTCTTAACTGCTGAGGATGTTTCTCCAAGCTAGTGATGTTACTATTTTGCAGAGAGACTTGTGAGATAAAGAAATAGTAAATAATATAAATACTCAAAAAAGTGTATGTCAAATGTGCTCATGACAAATATTTATTCAAAACTACCATAATAATACTCTGAAAGATATCTGGGCGTCATACACAGTTTGTTTACTTTAAAAGTCTCATTTTGAAAATTAATTTCTATGGAATTAGCTCTATTAGTTTTATATCCTGAAAGTATTAAAATGTATTTGGTCTTATATTATTATGAAATTATTTTTAAATTGGGGGGTCAGACTCTTGGTTTAAGGTCATTATCTTGTCTATATATGCTGTGTTGTTTTTATTTCATAAATGCTAATTTTTCTCATTAGATGAGGTCCTGTGTTATTACGTTAATTTTCAGGA